>VSMD01105614.1:0-11384 GCA_008750895.1 Mirza zaza
CACAGGAAATATGCATAACCTTAACATTTGTACCCCCATAATATGCTGAAATAAAATAAAAAAATTAATGCTTAAATATTTTTCTTATTTACTGACCATTTCTCTTTTTTTCCTGTGAATCCCAAATCTTTTGTCCATTTTTGTTTTACATTGTTAGTGTTTTCTTGAATTTCCCAATCTCTTTATATATTAAAACACTGTCTCTGTTAATATTTATAGCATTATTTTCTGTTCTCCTTCTATGTATTTTTGTTTATGATTTTTGAAGTGTATTTGTAAACCATCTCATTTGAAAAGGTTTCAGTTCATCTGTCCGATCTTGCCTTTAATCTTCTCTGCACTTTTATTTTAAAAAAATCTTTAAAACAGAAATCTAGCCACAATCCTCTATTTATACCCTTTCAAAGTTTCCCCATTGCCCTGGTGATGAAGGCCAGACCTCCTGGCAGTGGCTGAGAGCCATGGGATCAAGCACTCTCTGCCTCTCCAGCCTCTTCTCTTGTGGCTCCTGGAAGCGGTCTTTGTTCCAGCCTTCTATTCCTGGCCAAGCAGTGTGTCATGTTCATGCTACTATAAATACAGTTCCTTTTGTGTGGCAGGTTTTAAACTCTGATCTAAGACAGTTTATGTATCTTAATTTCTGAGAAAATTTCCCTCCTCATGTTAGATAAGTTGACAAATAGCATTTAGTACACACTTGTTTTAACTTACAGTTCTCTCCCTCCACATATCGCAGTCTATTATATTTACTGGTTTACTTCCATTATCCACCCACTCACCTAAGAACACTTTGAGGATTAGGACTGCAGTTTATTCATCTTCATATATTCAGTTCCTACGCACTGCCTGATATATAGCAGACACTAAATAAACAAATGTTTGTCAATCTGGGCTTTTGGCTCCTTCATACTTCCATATTTTAAAGTGACTCTCTATAGGCCTGAAAAGTGAATAAGAAGACCCTAATAATTCAGCATCCAAGAAGCACTAAATTTAGACCACAGGATTATACTGGGCATGCTATTACTTTTTGGTTTTCTGAGAATAAGACAAAAGAATGTTCTCAGTGAACAGTGATGCTATACAAGGCCATGGTTATTTTCCCCTTGCAAGGTGAAGAAGTACATGAGAAGTTAAAGAAGACAAAAAGCGGTAAATGGAGAGGGCAGAGGCAAGGCAGTGCAGGTACTATCAGGGTGATGAAGGGAACATGGCGACAGCAGTGGCTAGGAGAGATCGGAATCAGAGTAAATGGCAGTGTAGGAAGCTGGCAGTCACGGCGAGCAGCAACGAATCTCTCGCAGATGAAGAAAGCTGAGAGAATGGCTCTGCCTCTGGGATCGGGCGTGCCCAAGGGACGGTAACGCCCGTCGCTAACTTCGAACGTCTGCCTTGAGCCGGCGGAGGGACGGCCAGCACAGGCGGTCACCGGGAGGAGCCCTCCCCTCGGCGGAGCGGCAGCCCCTCACCCCTCAGCCGGCACTTCTGAGGACGTTTGCGTGCGACCGGGACAGCTGACCAGGAGGACAGCAGACAACACATTAAAGACGATCTCGATCACAACTGGAAGACTGAAGCGCAGCCTGCTGGGACTCCGCTGCGCGAGTCAGCTCGCTGCAGGCCCGGCGCCGCTTCGCGCCTGAGGCGGCGCCTGAGGCCGCGCCTGAGACGGCGCCTGAGGCCGCGCCTGAGACGGCGCCTGAGACGGCGCCTGAGACCGCGCCTGAGACCGCGCCTGAGACGGCGCCTGAGACGGCGCCTGAGACGGCGCCTGAGGCCGCGCCTGAGACGGCGCCTGAGGCCGCGCCTGAGACGGCGCCTGAGGCCGCGCCTGAGACGGCGCATGAGGCCGCCAAGGCGCGTTTTAAAGGCGCGCTTGACACTGCCGGTCTCCCAGATTCTTCCGTGATGTTATGGCTCTCCAAACCCCTACGCTTCGTGTCTTCTCCCATTTCGACACGCCAGCACGGCCTCTCCTCAGCGGTCGCCCAGGGCCGTGCCCGGACGCGGCCTCTCCTCCCCGCGCCAGACCAACCAGTCCGCCGCGTCTGTCCCTCTCCTGTCTAGCTTCCCTCCTGAAGGGAAGTGTCCTCGTTCCTTTCTGAGCTGGCCCTACAGTTTTTTCTGACTCCCTCCTACTTCTGCTTTCTCTATCGCTTGGCATTTCCCGTTGCCCTTGCACTCTCTCCGGGCTCTTCTGTGGCATCTGTTCCTTGCTTGCCAGCGGTTGCCGGCGTCGTACAGACATGTCGCTGTATGTCACAAGTAAGACCGGTCGCAGCTATCGACTCCCGGTGCTGGCCTCACGCCCGCTTCCAGTCTCTGCTGACCTCAACAGCAAAACTTACTGAAATTATTCTCTATATTACGCCTCACTCCTCTGCTTCTGAGGAAGTGAAACTGCTTTTGTTGCGGCCGCACTGACTTCCACATTGCCACATCCGGTGGTCACTGTTCTCTCCTCTCTCACCTGACTTCTCTGCAGTCTTCGACACGGTTCATGCTGCCTCCCTGAAACACTCCCCTCTTTGGCCTCCCTGGTAACATGCCGTTTTGGTCATACTTAACTCACGTATGCTCCTTTTCCATGCACTCTGCTGACCCTCCTATTCCCTGGATTTGGAATTAGCACGCACCTCAGCTCCATCTCTGGATCTCTGCTTTCCTCCATCTGAATGTTCTAACTGATCTCATAGCCCTGTGGATTTTGTTAGCATCTATATGTTAATTACTCCCAGCCTTATCTTCCCCACAGAGTTCTGGTATTCCTGGTTTATTGTAATAGCCTTCTAACTAGTCCAACTGCTTCAACGCTTCAGAAGAGAACCAGGAAGAGCTTTTAGATGTGCATTGAACCTTGTTATTCACTCTGCAATTTAAGGTTGCTCATGTGGCTTATAAGAACCTACAGATTTTTCATGTTGAGCTTCTTTCACTTATTTGAAGACACTGGCCTCACCCATGCCTCTGGGCCTTTTACACCTGGCTTTCTTCTGCTTGGGCCACTCTGCCCATAGACCCCAGCACGGTTGCTTCTGGCTTCTTCTCATCATTTAGCTCTTTGCTCAAATTTACCCCTTCTGACAGTTCTCCACTTATCCAATTGAATTGCACTCTTGTACTTGACATTTTTTTTTTTTTGTCACATCATCTGGTTTTATTTTCTTCAAAGCATTGACCACTTTCTGGAATTATTTACTCACTAATTTGTTCACTTGTGTGTTTGTCCCCTCCCTCTGGAGGGAGCGCAGGCCCTGAGCACTGTGACCGTGTGTGCCCCTCTCACGGTAGGGCTGAACGAATCATCCAAGGGAGTTAACTGTGCTTTTACTAAACTACTCTTTATTTATATGAGACATAATTTACTCAAATATCAGTGGGCAACCCCTATCCTCATCTTTTGTGATTTAGTCATCAAATATAAGTATGAGCCTTCTGGCTCAATTCTTTCTGGCATTATAGATTTTGATATTTTTTGGTCTTGACCTTTTCAGTTTGAAGGGTACTTGGATTTAAGGTGATTGTAGGTCCCCATGTCATTATAAATGCACTTTTCTGTATCTTTTCTAGTTCTACTGTGTCTCTATTAAGGTTTAGCCATCAGAAATACCCATAGGATTTTGTTCCTAATTTTCATCTTGGTAATGCCTAAGACTCTCATGATATTTTGGGTATAGTGCAGTGTAGTATGATGTCTTCCTGTCCTTAGCTTTTCTGTAGCCTTTACTTACTCTCATGACACTAGATCTGTAAAGTGCTAACTATAGCTAGCCAGGTGCCCACTTGGAATCCTTGCCTAATACTTAACCCTATTCATTTTTGTTTATGCAGCCTCCAGGATTGACACAGAAACTTACATAATATATCTTGGTGTTTTGATCTTTTCTTACTAATATTAGTCTTGTATTGATTCATTGAACATTTATTGCATGCCCATTAGGTACAAAGCATGTTTTTAGTCTCTCAGGGGGATGAAAGGTGAATGAGAAGCAATCCACATTCTTAAGGAATTTGCAATCTAGTAAGAAAGCCACTGTGGAAAAAAACCCAATACACAAACTGCCTACAATTAAAAGCAGAATAAATTTTTTTACTAACAAAATAGAAGAGAGAGAAAAAACATTTCCAAGAGATTTCATTGAAAAGGTGGAAACTTGATTTGACTTTAAGGATGGGCAGAGTAGGTAGAGGAGATGTAAAGGACTTTGAGCAAAAGCTTGGAGCAGAAGAGTCATAAACGTACAAGCAGAAACTGGAGTGACAGTCACACTGGCAGAGGGCATGCTACTTGAAGGGACATAGCCAGAGATGAATTTTAGAAAATGATTTGGGTTAGAGTACAGAGAGCGTACCGAATACCAAGATTTTGGACTTTTTCTAGGCAGCAGAGAAAAATGAATGATGTTCAGAGACATGAACTTTCTTGGTAATAAAAAGAACTACCTATAATTGTGCGCCTAATCTGTATTGGCATTGAGCTAGTTGTTTTATATCTAACCTGCATAATAGGGCTGAAAAGATAGGTGACATGATTCCCATTTTACAGATGAAGTGTTTGAAACCTTAAGAAGAGATTAATCTGCCAATGTTGCAAAACATGGATTACAGAGGGTTGAGATGAAAATCCAAGTGATTAGCAGAGTATTAATCAATATAGATGACTGATTATATACTTTTGTTTCTTCCTCCCATTTCAGTGTCCTAAAATTTACCCAAAAGATATATTTAAAAAAAATTCACAGTCATTCTGGCGTATCGGACTACAAACTATGAGGAATACCTAAAAAGTGAAAAGCAGTGGCGATTGCACCAAATAAAGAAGCTCCGGCCTCAGTGCTCATTGGAAAGGCCTGCTACAAAAGATAGGAGCTCAGGTGGAGGCCAGGCCTGAGAGGTGAACCCTAGCCCCAGGGAAGAGGCCAAGAAGTAAGTCCCAGAGTGGTTGCTTAGAGTGTTTCAGTAGGGTTCGTACCTCCCACCACTGCCCTCTGGGCTGGGCAGTGACAACTGAGCCCATACGTGGGGGGCCGAGTCAGAAAGAGCAGGTCGTGCCCCAGGAGCACGGCAGTGCCCGGGAGGATCAGGGGTGCCTGTCCAGAGTAACCTCTGGTGCACCCCACGAAGTAAAGCATGTAAATAGCACAGCTAACTCTTCTCCACAGGCCATATCTCTGAACAGATCAAACATTCCCAGAGAGGCTAAAACAGGATCTTAAATACAAAAGATGGGTCTACATGCAAAGATTAACAAACATTTGAGGGGAATCAACTCCATTAAAAAAATAACAAATTCAACAGAACTTTCTGTGAGCACCCACTACCTTATTTTCTGTGCCTGTCTTCTGGTTTTATCATTTTCTACAACATGCCAGTTTTTCCTATCCCCAAAAGATGGACTGTCCTCTGGAATGCACAGCCTCCTTCACATTCCCTGCCTTGACCCTTGGATTTTATCTCCCTCATGTTCACTGCTATTAGCTTTCATTTGTACCATCTCAATGTCGTTGCGCATATACGACTCTCTGTGGGCTCATATACAGTCCCACTTAAACCAGACTGATAAAGGGAGATACAAACTTTTAGGAGGCATCTTAGACCATCAAGACTCAAATTTATTCTTACTTTTGAAAGCACTGAGAACAACAAATTTCTTTTAAAGTTTAATATTAACTTTAGAAGGCTATGGAAAGCAGTATATTTCAGTATGTGTTACTATGTAAGCATATTTTCTAAGGGATTTTACACATATACTTGTGAAGAATAAATATTCACAGTGACTAATCTTGGTCTAATTAACACCAGAGGAAATAATAGCAGTTGGCATGACAAGCTATTTTCAGGTTTCCTTTATTTAGCTGTGTCCGTGCTGTGCGAGGAGCCCCATGCATTCAGCTATTGCTCCCCCCCGCCCCACCCTTTCTCCTAACAACCAAGCTGGCCAGGTATTCAGAGATCACACAAACACATAATACTCACATTTTGTAGCCATCAAGTTGCCGAAAGACTGGGCCCACTGCAACACTTCCTCCAAAGTGAGGCTTTGAAAAGAAGCACAAAAAGTGCTGATTGGGCTAAAACATTCTCAAAGTTTTGCTGAACTACATGGAACTATATTATCTTGAAAATGACACCAAAATATAATTAATTTCCATTTGTGTGTGGTTGTGGAAGGAATTTTATCTTCCTTTGATCTTTTACATTTCATTTTTACTACATAAGTTTTTAAAATTATACAAATTATGAAGGTAGTATATACTTGAAAATTTGATAAAGTAAATTTTATGAAAATAAAGAACCATAGTCTTATAATCTCACTATTCACAAATTACCACTATTAGTATTTTGATGTAGTCTTTTTATATGTATATTTGTATGTTTGTTAACCACAGAGTAATCATACTCTGTGTGTGTGCATACTTTATGTATGTGTATATATACTCTTAGTAAACATTTTATATGTCATCACAATTGTCTTAATCATTTACAGTGTTATATTTTATTATTATTTGTTTAAAATAGTGATAGTGATATCATTGAAAGTGACTATAGAATATTCTACAAGGGGGCATTCCATAGTTTATATAATTATTCTCAAAAAGCATTTTGATTTTGTCTCATTTTTCACCATTGAAAGCCAAAAGGTAGCACAACTGTGTTTAAAGCTTGCCATTGTAAGCATGATTCAAGGCGATTAGCAGAAGTAGAATGAAAGTGGGTGAAAAACTGCACATTTTGAAGGTCCTTGGTACAATGACAAATTGCTTTTAAAAACGTTGTGTGCTGTGTGCTGCTGCCACCAGCAATATTTGTCTATGAGACTCACAGTTTATCCTCAAAACCTGTTTGCATGCACTCACACAGTAAAGCCAGTACCCCTATATCTATTATTTCTTCCATCTCTTATTTGCTATATATTTTTTTTCATTTTGAGGGTTTTAATTTTTATTAAGGTATAATATGTCAAGCAACATTTGACCTAAACAGTATAACCAAAGCCATTTACCATTTAGAAAATATCCGTGAAAGATACTGGCTTTGAGGCTTACTTTCTGTTCATTTTGGTGCACTGCATGAGGTGAGTTGGCAAGAGACTATGTATTCTCACATACAGATAATTTTACTTTTCTTCTTTAAAAATAGTGTGTTCACTGCCATTCAGTTTATGGTAAACTCTTAGTTTTTTGCCTTGAAACAACTAGATATAATCACAGGTGGGTGTAGACACAGCACGCCCTGCCCGGGGGCTGCAGGAACAGCCGTCAGGATTAGCAGGTTCTTGACATGGTGAAGGAAGATTAGTTAAAGAGGTTAAAAAATAACTTAGAACATGGAAAAATATTGGGAGTCCTAAAAAGGTCAAATATCTTTTGTTTTCTAAAAATTCAGATGGATCCTGCCAGTTTTGGACAGACTGTTCGCATCAGTACTGAGGCTTAACAGTGTACTGTGTTAAGATTGCTCTCAAAAAAACATTTCCATGAAATGGTATCTGACTCAGTGTTCTTTTCTCTTATTAGAACTTTAGAAAGAGTAACCTAAAATAACCTTTTCAATCCAGTGAAATGGAGCGTGCTTGCCGAGGTTTAGTGCACGCCTGTCTGTTCCATTCATTCCCATTGTGCAGGAAAGAAAACCTACAACACGAATGAGGATGCCATCACTGTGTTGGATCAGCTTAAAATTAAGTGTTGGCAATTGTTGGTAAGAGAATTCCTTTGCCTCTAAGATTCATGAGATTTATGGCGATAAACTGTGATTGGAGTAATTATGGTGGAGGGTAAAGTTGTGAAATAAAATTTGGTTTTGGTCGAACCCATTTTTGCGTATAATTTTTTTTCTGAGTACCTTACAATTTCCTGCTGGCCCATGGTGATCCAAGTGCCTTTACTAGAATTATTCAAAACACATTTGTCCCTTTACCCGCTGGATTTTCTATACCAGTTCTCCAGTTTTGCGTCCTCTCCTTTCTTCTGGGCAGACAGGCAGTGGATACCAAAGGGATAGGGGAGCATTTGGGGATGTCATGAAGACAAACGAATGAAGAGTGTTTGGAATCTGATAGCCCTAGGTTCTAATCCCAGTGCAATATTCAATAGTTTTTGGTCTTATGTGAATTCTTAAAATCCCAGTTTTATCATGTATAAAATGAGAATAATAATGTCTACTTCACAAAGTTATAATGAAAATTAAATTCGATAATGAATGCAAAGCACCTATCAAATAACTATTATGTGAGATCCTTCCATGAATGTGAATTCTCTCTCTCTTTTTTTTTTTTTGGCCTCCCTCTTCCCTCCTCATCGGTCTACAAGTAGGTAGCAAGAAATGCAAACTCTGACAGTGATACTCTGTGGAAATCATCAGAAAAAAAGGAAACTGTCCCCTATTTAGCCTGTTAGATCTTTTCCCTTGGATGCACCCGTGCAGTTCAGCAGCCTCAGCTGGTCATTTCAAAGCTGAGCTTTAGGTCTTACTGTCTCCTTCACCTGCCACTGCAGCTCCTCCCCGTCGCGCAGTGGCTTGGAATCATTTTTGGACATTTCAGTACCTCAGTAGAGGAGCGCGCACGTGCCAGGGCCTCTGGCCACATGGCAAGATGTGGGCAGAACTGAGGTCTTGGACGGACTGGGTCAGGCATGCACAGTTCCTAACCACGAATGAGGAGCTCCAGCAGGGATGCTCAACGCGGGGATTCTCCAAGCTGAGCAAATCCAGTAGAATGGGTTGTTCCCCTTCCAGGCATTATACTTTCTATTTTAATTCAGCCACTATTCTTAGTTATGGCAAAGTGTACAATAGGAGAGGCGTGGTGAGTCTCGGTGAGCATTTGATTACTTCTCCACACTTGCCTCCTCACCTAGGGATGAAGCTTTCTGGCATTTGTACGTGGATGGTTTGAACTGTGAAAATATTTTGGATCAAAGATCTCATTTTAGCCTAAACAATAAAACTTTTAAGCATGAAGAATCTTTGTAATAGACTCTTTAAAAGCATTTAACTTGTTGAATTCTCAAGTGTAAACCATGAATAATGAAAACGGAATTTTAGTGTTGTACATGACTGCCCTTCTGGTGGAATTACTCATGTGTAAATGCAAACTTTACTTTCCGAACGAAATGCATTAGGATAGCAGTTGAATAAATATACACTTATTCATCATGCTATGAATATGCTTTTATAAGTCTCATGCTCTACCGACAGAGCTAGCCGGGCAGATGTTGAATATGTTTTAAAATTGCTATAGAATTTAAACTTTACTTACTTTGAAGGGAGCCTCTTAGATTCATTTCTGCACATCTTGCAAATCCAACAATTTCGCCTGCTCATTTTTTCTAAAGAAATGCAGAATATATCTGTATAATTTAGTCATTTAAAATAATTATGTTAGACTCAATTTTTAAAGAACATACAGAATTATAAATTATGAAAAATAAGGATGGGTTCTTGTTCTTGAAGTTAATAAAATGCAATCCTTGGTGGGGGTAGGGAGGAGAGGGGAATAAAATAGTCATCTCTCCGACATATTTTATAGGAATATAGGTGCTTAGATCCGTGAGTGACTTTAGAACACTTCTGGTCTACCTATTCATCAAATTATGAAGTTTCAAAAATACCAATCTCTGTAAAAGATCTTTTCATTTAGAACCCACTGACAATGAATTCTCCAACTCCCAAGGCTTCCTTTTTGGAACAATTCTTATTTTCAGAAAGCTCTCTCAATATAGTGAATAAGAATTTGCATCTTTCTAATTAGCCAAAGTGTAAATAACAAATAAAAATAAACTTCCTTAAGAGTGAATTCTAAGAGTGGTGTTTCTTACCTGGTTTTATCTGTTCCAGTCATTGTAACTTCAAATTTAATATTAAATGAAGTTTCCTCGGCCCAGGCACATACAGTACATGTCATAGAGGGTTTTTAACTCAGGACTTTGAGAAAACAACTTGCAAATTTTTAAGAATAATTAAATGCACACTTTATAAAGAAAGCTGGAAATAGTTTGCTAACCTTAAATACGCATTTATACACAGTGAATTATTGAGGATAAATGGTGTGTTTTTGTATCAGTCTTTACTGATTCATTCAAAGCATGTGTTGAGCGCCTGCTACGCGCCAGGCTCTGGCTGCCGCGGTCCGCATAGACCCGTCTCTCCTCCCCGCCTCGCCGAGAAGCGGCTGCAAGGCGCGTGGGGACTTGGCGCGTGGGGACTTGGCGCGGAGCGCAAGGGCGGGACGGCGGAGGAAGGCGCGGCGCGAGGCGGGCTGGGCCAGGCCAGCCGGGGCAATGACAGGAGTTCAGTCTTCACGGGACTGCGGCGTGGCAGGGAGCCGAGAACACAGGGAGAGCGTTGAGACTGGGCGGTAGCCGTGCTGAAAACGCTCGCTCGGGTAGGAGGTGGCGGGAGAGACGTCTAAGGACACGCAGCGGCGGCGGGTCGGGCCCTTGCGTGTGGAGTCCGCGGCGAGGAGCCGGAAAGCCGTCAAAGGCTTTAAAATCTGGAGTAGGCTCGTTGGCCTTTCCACTGGTTTTGTGAGTAGACTGGTGCGCGGGCCCAGCGGGCGGGCCGTGGGAGGCACTGGCGGCCGCGTGGGGGGCGCGTGGGAGGCACGTGGGGAGCACGTGGGAGGCACGTGGGGAGCACGTGGGAGGCCGTGGGGAGCACGTGGGAGCCGCGTGGGGTGGCGTGGGGACAGCGTGGAGGCGGTGTGGGGCGGCGTGGGGGCGGCATGGGAGCCGCGTGGGGCGGCGTGGGGCGGCGTGGGGCGGCATGGGAGCCATGGGGCCGCGTGGGGAGGCGTGGGGAGGCGTGGGGAGGCGTGGGGAGCCGTGGGAGCCGTGGGGAGGCGTGGGGACACGTGGGAGCCGCATGGGGCGGCGTGGGGACAGCGTGGGGCGCGTGGGGCGGCGTGGGAGGGCGCAGGCGGGAAGGAGGGGTCCCAGACGTTCTGGAGGAAGAACTGTCTGAACTCGATGCGGAGGATACGGAAACTGAGAGGAAGAAAGGGAACGAGTTTAGTGAGAGATTTGATGTCAAGATAAAGTAGGGCAAAAAATCTAAATAAATAAAAATGCTGCGATGAAGGGAGAGAGTGTGAACCGAGAACAGCAGAGGGCCCAAGAGGAGTGACTGAAGAACAAAAACATTTAAGAGAAAGACTGCGAAAAAGGAACTTGCAGGAAGAAAATCAGAATAATATGGTATCGCAGACACCGAGGAATGAGGGTTTTCTCTTTCAGTGTAGAGATGTGGGCCACACTATGTTGCCCAGTCTGGTCTTGAACTCCTGACCTCAATCCTCCTGCCTTAGCCTGGTCACTGGGATTAGTGGTGTGAGCCATCGTGCCCTAAGGGATGGGTCTATCAAAAAGGAAAGAGTGGCCAAT
>VSMD01105618.1:0-67203 GCA_008750895.1 Mirza zaza
AAAAAAAAAAAAAGATACACTCCAAAGTAACTTTAGGAACAGAGAAAACCTGCTTGGCTACTTTACAACATGTAATTGTAATTCCATATTGTTTGTAATATGGGGATCATGGTATGTCTGTGGGATTGCTTGACTGGTGTCTTGCGTAGGGGTGTTATTGAGCACCGAATAAATAACATTTGTCATATGAATAAATAAGTCAGTCACACAATATGTGTGAAAGGGTTTTATCAACAGGCATGTGCTAAATAAACATGAAGGGTTAGTGTTATGATTTTGTTTTCTTTGTCACAGGGCTCTTCTCTGAGATCTACCTTGAATCTCCAAATGCTATCCATGGCCAGTACAAATAATGTGACCCAGTTAATTTTCACTGGCCTTTTCCAGGATCCAGAGGTGCAGAGAGTGTGCTTTGTGGTGTTTCTTCCTGTGTACATGGCCACGGTGGTGGGCAACAGCCTCATTGTTTTGACAGTCAGCGTTAGTAAAAGTCTGCACTCCCCCATGTACTTCTTCCTTAGCTACCTGTCCTTGGTGGAGATCGGTTACTCCTCCACTGTGGTCCCTAAATTCATCACAGACTTACTTGCCGAGATTAAAATCATCTCCTTGAAGGGCTGCCTGGCTCAGATATTCTTCTTCCACTTCTTCGGGGTTACTGAGATCCTTTTGCTCGTGGTGATGGCCTATGACCGCTATGTGGCCATCTGCAAGCCTCTTCATTACATGAATATTATGAGTCGTCAACTGTGTCACCTTCTGGTGGCTGGTTCCTGGCTGGGAGGCTTTTTTCACTCCATAATTCAGATTCTTGTCACCATCCAATTGCCCTTCTGTGGTCCCAATGTGATTGACCACTATTTCTGTGACCTCCTGCCATTATTCAAGCTTGCCTGCACCGACACCTTTGTGGAAGGGATGACTGTGTTGGCCAACAGTGGCTTAATTCCCGTGTGCTCCTTCTTCATCCTGGTGTCCTCCTATGTCATCATCCTGGTGAACTTGAGGAAACATTCTGCAGAAGGGAGGCGCAAAGCCCTCTCCACCTGTGCCTCTCACATCTCGGTGGTCATCTTGTTTTTTGGACCTGCCATCTTCCTGTACATGCGACCCTCCTCTACTTTCACAGAAGACAAACTGGTGGCTGTGTTCTACACAGTTGTCACCCCCATGCTGAACCCCATCATCTACACGCTCAGGAATGCAGAGGTGAAAATCGCTATGAGGAGATTGTGGAGCAAAAAGAAGGACTCAGGGATGGAGTGAAAGGAGACCTCAAGGGTGGAAAAGCGAGGCAAGATGTATGTCTGATTATTCTGTGATCTTGAAATGGATTTTGGTTTTCATAGAACATTGGTTTTAACTGATGAGCACCTAAGAGCACATATAGGAATAACATTTGTCGCGCGTGGGCCAGATGGGAGAGGGGAGGAGGGGATGGGCATATACATTCATCATGAGTGTGATGTGCGCCGTCTGTGGGATGGACATGCTTGAAGCTCTGAATCAGGGTGGGGGGCAAGAGAAATATATGTAACCTAAACATTTGTACCCCCATAATATGCTGAAATAAAAAAGAAAGAAAACAAAGAAGAATTGCAGAAACAAATGTAGGGACTTTATGTTACTGCTGCTGTGATTCTCCTTAGTAATTCTCCTTAGTAACCAAACACTCCCTGGCCCCCTGGTGTAATGTTCCAAGGACAGAGGTCAGATAGTCTTGTTGAATCTTAGAGAACTTGCTTGGCTCTGTGATATCCAAGAATATCATGGGGTCGGGTACCGTAAAGCCTTGAACCAAGCGTGTATTCAAAGGAGAACATTTTGAGAAAATTTTGCAGATTAAAATCACTTCTTCCTGTTAACCCCTCCCTTCCCTCTCTACCTCTATTCCTCCCTCTCTCCCTTCCTTCCTTTTTCCTGTCTTCATTCTTTCTCCCTTTGTTCAATGTCCCTCATGACAACAAACTAGATTTCATGAAAAAAGGAAACCAACCAGAGGAATTATTAGGCAGTGTTTGGGAAGGAGGGCACCACATTCTTTCAATGTGGACAAATGTTTCTTTGAAAATTACATCCAGGGACTTTTCTCCTCTTCTGGTTGGCTCTTGGCATCTTGTACCATAGATTTTCCAATCATGAGTACCAGAAAAGTCTTTGGAGCAATTTTAGTTCTTGTGACATGTTGGCAAAATACGTTCCTTAAATCTCTTTGGTCCCTTTCACAGTCTCCAACATCTGTAAACAAAGTATTATCAAAATGGCGTTGATTCTACTTAGCAGTCAGTAAAGATCAAATCAAATGTTTTCACATGATGGAGGTCATCACTAGTTTTATCGAGATGTAAATAACACAGAGTGTTTTATGGCCTGACTTGGAGAATCGAGAGGAGAGTGATACTATCCAAGCATGTTTCTATAATACTCAAGACCTTTGCGCCTTATTCTAAGTGACTATGACAAGTCCATTCTTTTACTGTCTGTTAGTATTTCTTGGTGAAGGGAGATGTGTCTATATTGTTGTTTCCTCTACCAGAATTTCCACCTCACACCATTGTGCCACATCATGGTGGATTATTTAGAGAGTATTATAAAATTGGTCCCTGTTGGCTTAGGAATTACACAGGCTGGCATTGGATTTGTATTGCGTCCCTCCACCTTTTCTTGAGGACCAGGTAAAGTAAGGCAGGCAACTTCTCTAGAGGAGGGAGGTTGCATTGGGGGTGTGCCATATGCCTTAGGGTCTTTTTCCTTTCTCCTGTAGGGCTGGCTGAACGTATAGGTGAATAATGGTTTAATGGTACCAAGAAACTTTACACACTTCCCTTGGTGTTCCCATTAATCATGTTCATGGATGGCCATCTGTAATCCCTAAGAACATGCTGCTGCTTCTGCTTGGAATGACTTTACCTCCCTTTTCCATCTGGCAAAATCCTATCTATCCTTTAAGACCCAGTTTCAAGTCAAGTCTCTCGTAAGGCCTTCTCTGACTTCCCTCCTTCTTGGGTTGATTTCATGTCTCCTTTCCATGGTCGTTTTTACATACTCTCATCATTGCCCCCTTGATTTTGTTATTATTTTATGTGATTTTCTCTCTCAGTTGGGTGTAAGGTCTCAATGTCAGGACTATCCACTGACCCTCCTTTTCAGTGCTAAATATCGTGCACATAATTGATGCTTCATAAGTGCTTGTTGAATAAACAGCCCTGCAGGCCCACACGCAATCCTTGCTATACTAATTCTCATGGATCGTTTTTGAACACTTTCATGGTGGGGAACACATCTCTTCCTGTTAACATTTTAAGAGTTCAGGCTCTGAAATTCATTAGGCTATTCCAGTTACCTGTTAGCCACAACCCAAGATTCAAGTTTCTTGACTTCTCTGAATGACTGTTTTTGTATAAATGTAATCACTGAATATAGTATTAACTTTATAAGATTATTCAGAATATTAAACTAGCTAATATGCATGAAAAACTTTTAGAAAAGAACATGGTACAGAGGACACAGTATTCAATAAATATTAGCCATTATCACCTTTAACATTAGTGCTTGTCATTGATTTTATTTTGGGAGATGGCTGCATCTCTGCCCACACATTTGTCTTCTTTCTGTCCTATAGAGCTACTGAGATCAGGCCTTAGGATTTTAAAGTCCTAAGATTTTGCTCCTTCCTATGGGTTTTGCTTCTTTCTTAGATGTTATAAATCCAAATATTATTCCTGATTCAGATCTCCTGAGTTTTCCTTTTTTTTTTGAGACAGAGTCTCACATTGTTGCTGAGGCTAGAGTGAGTGCTGTGGCATCAGCCTAGCTCACAGCAACCTCAATCTCCTGGGCTCAAGCGATCCTCCTGCCTCAGCCTCCCGAGTAGCTGCAACTATAGGCATGCACCACCAGGCCCAGCTAATTGTTTTCTATATATGTTTAGTTGGCCAATTAATTTCTTTATATTTTTAGTAGAGATGGGGTCTCACTCTTGGTCAGGCTGGTTTTGAACTCCTTACCTTTGAGCAATCCACCCACCTTGGCCTCCTAGAGTACTAGGTTTACAGGCATGAGCCACCATGCCCAGCCTGTGCAGAAGCTTTTTTATTTGATCAGGTCCCATTTATTTATTTTTGTTGCTGTGATTGCCTTTGGGGTCTTCTTCAGAAATTCTTTGCCTAGGCCAATGTCTAGAAGAGTATTTCCAACATTTTCTTCTAGAATTCATATAGTTTCACGCCTTAGGCTGAAGTCTGTTATCCACCGTGAGTTGATTTTTGTGAGAGGTAAAAAGTACAGATCCTGTTTCAGTCTTCTACATGTGGCTGTCAAATTTTCCAAGCACCATTTGTTGAATAAGGATTCTTTTCCTCAATGTATGTTTTTGTCTGCTTTGTCAAAGATGAGATGGCTATATGAGGATGGTTTTATATCTAGGTTCTCAGTTCTGTTCCATTGGTCTATGTCTCTGTTCTTGTGCCAGTACCATGTTATTTTAGTTACTGTAGCCTTGTAGTATAGTTTGAAGTCTGATAAATTGATGTGTCCAGATTTGTTCTTTTTGCCTAAGATTGCTTTTGCTATACGGGTTCTTCTCTGGTTCCATATGAAGCATAAAATTATTTTTTCTCTATCTGTTAAAAATGATGTTGGCATTTTAATAGGGATTTCATTGAATTTGTAGATCACTTTGGGTAGTATAGACATTTTAACAATGTGGATTCTGCCAACCCACGAACATGGTATGGTTTTTCTACTGGTTATGTCCTGTGCTATATCCTTCCTCAGTGTTTCATAGTTCTCCTTATAGAGATATTTCACCTCCTTAGTTAAACATATTCCTAGATACTTTATTTTCTTTGTTGCTATTGTGAACTGTATTGATTCTTTGACTTGTTTCTCAGTTTGACTATTGTTGACTTATAGGAATGCTATTGATTTCTGTATATTGATTTTTTAACTTGAGACTTTGCTGAATTTATTTATCAATTCCAGTAATCTCATGGCATAATTTTTGGGGTTTTCTAGATATAAGATCATATCATCAGTAAAAAGAGACAGTTTGACCTCTTATGCCCCTAATTGGATGCCTTCCTATAGCTACAGCTATAGCTCACTGCCCTTGAACAGTGTAGGCAGAGTAAGTGCTCTGTGAGCTTTGGATGAATTTAAGTTTTTCTTATTTCATGCTTATTTCTGAAATTGTTTCGTACAAGGAATTTTGAGCTTTTCCTAGAGGTTTGAGTTATTTCCCACAAATTGTGTCCTACAAGGAGTTTGAGGTCCTGCTTCCCAGGAGGTAGTCTGCCTGATTAGGAAGGAGAAAAAGGGTATGGCCTTCTGGGGACCAAGCGTCTCTCACCAGATCACATCTTCTCCCTGGTGTCCCTTAAGTAGTGTGAACTCAGGGCTGAGCTGCCAGAGTCCCTGGTTCTCTGTGGAACACCTGGGAGGCAAGTCTGCTTCCCTCTTGTTTTAAATCCAGTGGAATTGAGGCCCCAGTATCTCAGTCTCAGCATGCCTAAGCCGGAGGCTGCAGGGAGCAGATCCTCCATCTGGGGCCTCCAGCAAGGCTGGTGCTCTGTTTGGTAGCCGGGCCATTTGTAACGCTTCTTGATTGGCTAATTGGGAAAGCTGCACGAGCCAGGGCTGCTCTCAGGGTGCTATTTGCATCTGCGTGGTCAGAACACAAAAGGTAACTGTGGTGAGAACAGCAGAACCACAAAACTCACTGGGGTGAGTTTTGTTTTGTGACCATGGGCTTCTTTTGCATGTGATGATCAATTCCATTTTGAAAGAAAAGGGAACGGTGCCAGGCGCACATGACATTTTGCAAAGTGCTCCTGAGTTGGTCCCTCATTGAGGCAAGTGCAAGTGCTCGGCCCTGGGGTCAGGGATGGAGAAGGTGTGGTCTCTGTCCTCAGGACCTTTGCTCTTTCAGTATTTACTGAACACCTGCAATAACCAAATACTGTGGTAAGAAGTGTAGGGGAGGTATATATCCACTGCTCATTTATTCTGTCTATATTCACTGAATGCTATTTCATGGCAGGCACTTCAGCAAGCACAGGAGATTGAGTGGGGAGTGAGCTATAACCTCTGCCCTCAGGAAGCTCACACTCCAGTGGGGCAGATAGCCACGTAAAACAATTATCACTCAGTGTGGTCAGTGCCCTGATTCCATAATGTTCTGAGATAAGAGGGGCCACTGGCCCTGAGGGACTACACACTGGGGGGATGGATTTCCAATCTCTGACAGGAATCAAGGCAGCACAGTGGACTGGAGTTCAATTCATCCTGGGATAGGGCTGGTAGTGCATTTATGGCATCTACCTGTGAGGTAGGTATTATCTGCATGTTGCAGTTACATAGAATTTGAGTCTCTGAGGGGATAAAGAACTTTCTGCATATTACATAGATACTACCTGAAAAAACTTGAATGTTGATCCAGGAGTCAAGACTGCTAGCAGTGCTTTCATCTATGACCAGCTTCTTGGTAGAATTCCTCAGGTGATCTGACTGTTTAGGGCTGGTTTCTGCCCTTTCTTTGTTTTTGTAAGTTCTGTCTGTGATATCCTTCTGGCTTGTGTTGGTCTAATCCCATGAGGTTCTGCCAGTCACTGAAGGAAGGAACCTTTGTGGCATGAGTGGAAGTGTTCTGGCTCCTATGCTCAGGTGCCCTGCAGGCTCACTGTGTGAGGGACTATGTTGATATATAGACCTCAGCCACCTTGTTGGTACAAAGTGCAGCATGGACAAAGCAATCAGTGAGTGGTTCTGGTGATGTCCTGAGGTGCTGGGAGCCTGAGCTGTTAGAAGGATGTGTCAGAGCGTGAGTGGGCCCTGGGCGGGGGTGAGGGGTAATTGGAGCTTTGTTGTCATGGGAGCAGAGGATTGGAGGAAATGAAAGTACCAGTAAAGGGGAGAATTGTCCTTGGATTGAGCTGGACCCTTGGAATGGAACAAGGTTGCCAAGTGACCAAGAATAGGAAGAGAGAATTAGAAGAAGCAGAAATAAGAGGGGTGCTGAGTGTCAAGGGAGCTTCCCCAGTGACATCTCTTGTGAAGACTGTAAAGGGTGTGGAGAGGTTGAGGACACTGTTCTGTAAACCAAGGAAAGAAAAGGATCAGAAAGAAGTGGGATGAAGGAAAGCTGCAGGTGACAGATTATTAAAAACACTTAAAGGCACTAGAAAGACATCTAATATCATCCAGAGGTGACTTACTCCTAATAGGTTCCCTCCTCTGGTCTGTTCCCACTATTCCACCTTCTACATACAAAGTGCATCTACTCTCCAGTTGACAAACTTTCTTGATGATTGCCCGTTGTCTTCAGGATCAACCCCCAAATTCCTAACGGTTCTTCACAGATTGCTGCCAGTCTCTATTTACACCTTTATTTTTTGCTATTCCCCCCTTTATTCCAGCTATTCATGAAGCATTGGCGCTTGCTCTCTGCCTTCTTAGAATGCTCTTCCCTCCTATGCATAGCTACGTCCTACCCATCTTTCAATGTCCTGCTCACAAGCTTCTCAGACATGCAAGGGTTTTATGTATTTAACCTGCTTAAAAAAGAAGTCTTTTGCTTTGTATCATTTCAGATCACATCACCCAACTGCTGCCTCTTGGTGGCAACCTCATGGCTAACACACACAACGTGAGTGAATTCATTTTTCTGGGACTTTCTCCCAACCAGGAGGTGCAGAGAGTTTGCTTTGTGGTATTTCTGCTCTTGTACATAGCAATTGTGCTGGGGAACTTTCTCATTGTGCTCACTGTCATGACGAGCAGAAGTCTTGGTTCCCCTATGTACTTTTTCCTCAGCTACTTGTCCTTCGTGGAAATCTGCTACTCCTCCACCACAGCCCCCAAACTCATCTCAGATCTGTTGGCTGAAAGGAAAGCCATATCTCTGTGGGGCTGCATGACACAGCTTTTCTTCATCCACTTCTTTGGTGGTACTGAGATGTTCCTGCTCACCGTGATGGCCTATGACCGCTACGTGGCCATCTGCAAGCCCCTCAACTACACCACCATTATGAACCGGCAGGTGTGTGCTGTGCTTGTGGGAATAGCATGGGTGGGAGGCTTCGTGCATTCGTTTGCCCAAATCCTTCTCATATTCCACTTGCCCTTCTGTGGCCCCAACGTGATTGACCACTATTTCTGTGACCTGCTTCCGCTTCTCAAACTTGCCTGCTCTGATACCTTCCGCATTGGTCTGTTGATTGTTGCCAATGGGGGGGTCCTGTCCGTCATCAGCTTTGTGGTCCTCTTGGCTTCCTATGTAGTCATCTTGCTCCATCTGAGGATCCGGAGCTCGGAGGGGCGGCGCAAAGCCCTCTCCACCTGTGGGTCCCATGTCACCGTGGTTAAATTGTTCTTTGGGCCCTGCATCTTCATATACCTGAGGCCTTCTGCCACTCTGCCTGTGGACAAGATGGTGGCCGTGTTCTACACAGTGGTAACACCACTCCTCAACCCTGTCATCTACTCCCTGAGAAATGCTGAAGTGAAGAAGGCCATGAAGAGGCTGTGGATCAGGACAATGAACCTGGAAGAGAAATAGAGTTCGAGTCTTGGATTTTATCCTTGGGTTTGGGATCCTGCTGAGTCCAAACTGAAGAAGTAGGGTTTTAAGGGAAGTTCATAGAACTTTTTAGTACTAGTGTTATTCTACTTGGTGTCCATCTTCAGAAATTTCATTTTAATCAATTGTCAAGTATTTCCTCTTATGCATTTACTAATTTTTTAAACACCATTAATAATACTGCAGTGACTATTCTTGAATAGAAATCTTTAATTTTACTTCTGATTTTCTTTTCAACTTACTTCCTATAGTGAATATGCTGTGTTAGACTATAAAGGCTTATGATGCACAGGGCCAAAAGGAACCACCTATGTTGTAAAATTGTTCTTGCAGAATGAGACACTGCCATTGAATATTTTTTTCATCAGAAATTGTATTGTAGATTGTCTCAAAGTATCTCCCCACAAGGTGCTTATTAATTCCAAAGGGAAAAAATATGACTTCACAGCCCCCCTTTAAGCAATTGCCCAAAGTTAACATCACCAGAAATGAGACAAATCGACGTCATGGGCCTCTTGTGGTGTACTGGAGAGGCACACAATATCTTTACTGTGGTATCAAAATACACAACCTGAGTCTAATCATGAAAACACATAAGGGAAACCTGAATTGAAGAACACTCTGCAAAATGCTTCAAAAATGTGAAGGCAAAGAAAGATTGAAGAATTGTTCTAGATTAAAGAGAGATGACAAGGCCACTTGTGCTCCAGGATTGGAACCTGTATTAGATAAAGGACATTAGTGTGACAAAACTCTATAGATGAGATAATCAAATTATGTCAACATTATTTTTCTGATTTTGATAATTGTGTCTATTTCAGATTATGTCCTTGGATTTAGGAATTACTCATTGTGATATCTAGAGTTAAAGGGACATCATATTGTTAGCTTTTAAGCAATTTAGAAAAAAATGATCATTTTTATTATATATATTTAAGGCAAACAACATGCTGTTTTGTATACATATATGGAACACAGTGAAATGACTAGTATAGTCAGGCAAATTAACATACCTTCCAAAGTTAGCTTTTTTTTGTGATAAGAGTACCTAAAATCTACTCTGTTAGCCAATTTCCTGTATACAACACAATATTAGTTATCATGCTGTGTGTTAGATCTCTAGACTTATTCATCCTACACACCTACAAGTTTGTATCCTTTGACCTACTTCTCTCCATCTCCATTGTATCAGGAAAAATTCTATCTATTTGCTTGTGTATCTATTGAGAGAATGAAGGATAAGGAAAATGTGGCTAAATACTAATATTTTGGGAATTTGGATTAAGCAAAAACAGAAATTCTTTGTACTATTACTGTAACTTTTTTGTAAGTCAAATTATTTTACAATAAAAAGTTAAAAATGTTCTTCAAATTAAATAGAGATCTTATTGTTTAGTTAGTATGTTCTTGATTCTTTGTGAGGATGGATGTTTTCATGTTTTTTTTTTTTTTTTTTTGAGACAGAGTCTCACTTTATTGTCCAGGCTAGAGTGAGTGCCGTGGCGTCAGCCTAGCTCACAGCAACCTCAAACTCCTGGGCTCAAGCAATCCTGCTGCCTCAGCCTCCCAAGTAGCTGGGACTACAGGCATGTGCCACCATGCCCGGCTAATTTTTTCTATATATATATTAGTTGGCCAATTAATTTCTTTCTATTTATAGTAGAGATGGGGTCTCTCTCTTGCTCAGGCTGGTCTCGAACTCCTGAGCTCAAACGATCCGCCCACCTCGGCCTCCCTGTTTTCATGTTTAATTGACTTTGAGTCTTGTTTACAAATTTTCCAATGTTTCAAAGCTTTCTTTACATTTGTATATAGTAAAATCTATCAGTTTTTAAAATTTAATCTTTGTTTCCTTTTTAGTTGACACGTAATAATTTCACATATTTGTGGAATACTGAGTGATATTTTGATGTGTGTTTATAATGTGTAATGATCAAATCAGGGTAATTCATTTTTTTCTATTGGTTTATTTCCTTGCTTTTGTGTTTAGATTATATCACCGTTAACTACATATTTTCTTTGAAAAATTACTTAAATTTTTAATTTAATTTTGTGCAAAGGTAATATATTCATAAGGGTTAAAAAATAAATGAAATAAAAAGGTACATGAGTGAGAAGTTTCATTCCATTCCTTTCTCCATCCCTACCTTCCACTTTCCACTTTTCTTTTCCTAGTTTCCTATGTTTCTTTTAGTTTCTTTAAGCAAAGGCAAGTGTAACATATGTTCCCATTTATCTCTTTTACATGAATAATAACATACTATATAAATGGATCTGAAACTTGCTTTATTAACAGCATATTTTGAAGATTTTTCTACATTAGTACAAAGAAACCTTCCTAATTTTTTTTTTATTTTTTATAGATTTCAGAATGTAATATTTTGGTTACATAAATTGCTTTTGTACCAATTTTTTTTTGCTTTTGTACCAAACCAAAGTTATAAGTGTGCCTATCACCAGATAGTGTGCATTGTACCCATTAGGTGGGAATTTACCCATCCCATCTTCCCCTCTCCCACCTGCTTGCTTTCTGACGAGTTTTATTTCCATATGTGCATATAGCTGTTGATCAGTTAGTTTCAATTTTATGGTGAGTACATGTGGTGTTTGTTTTCCCATTCTTGTGATACTTAACTTAGAAGAATGGTCCCTAGTTCCTTCTAGGTTAATACAAAAGGTCACTATTTTTTTATGGCCAAGTAGAACTCCATGTGTGTGTGTATATATACACCACATTTTATTAATCCTCTCACATATTGATGGGCACTTGCCTTGTTTCTGCATCTTTGCAATTGTGAATTGTTCTAATTGTTCTTTTCTTACAGTTTTGTGGTATTCATAGAATGACCATACTATCATTTACCTTAAGTAGTCTTGGATATTTGGATTATTTTCAAATAGTGTTGTAGTGAATGACCTTAATTTAAATATGTGCAACTAATCTGTAGGATATAGTTCCAGAAATAAAACTGCTTGATCAAATGTTCATATTTCAAAGCTGGAAATGTCACATGTCCTTATTTCAAAACATATTACAAAGCTGTGGTAATTAACCCTTTGCACTCGCTTGACTTTTTTTCTTGATTACTTTATTCTACTCAGGATTTAATTTTTTAAATACCCCAGATTTTAGAAAGCGTGGTAGTAGAATAAAAAACTGGAGTTTCTTTTCATACAAACTTATTTATTTGGATTTTTTTATATTTCAAATTATTGATACATTCAAAGAGTAATTTTAATCTCTATAATTTTTGCTAACCGTGACTCGACATCTGAGTGCAAAGGGTTAAAACACTGTGGTACTGGCATAAAGACAGACATAGACCAATGGAAAAGCACAGAGAGCCCAGAAATAAATCCATGCATGTACGAATAACTTATTTTTGAAAGGATGACAAGAATACAAAATGAGGAAAGCACAATCTCTTTAATTTATGGTGTTAGGAAAACTGGATGTTTACATGTCAAAGAATGAAATTGGGCCCTTATTTCATCCTCTATATAAAAATCAATTCGAAATGGTTTAAAGACTTAAATGTAAAACCTGAAACTATAAAACTCTTAGAAGAAAACATAGGAAACGTAGGGGAAAAGTTTCATGACATTGGGCTTGGTAATGATTTCATGAATTTGACACCAAAAGCACCGGTAACAAAAGCAAAAATAATTGGGCAATTTATTAGTGTTACAGGTTTGAACCATTTTCTTAACCTTTCTGGGCCCTAGGTACCTAACCTGTCGAATGGAAATAGTAGTTACCCCAGTAGTTACTTTGATTACATTTGAGATATTGGAAAAGTTGAAAGATAATAATGTCCGACACAAATGTAAGGTAATGTGTTGCCTAGGAAACTATGTCTAGAAGTTAGGGAACTTGAGTCGTTCTAAAGCCCCTGCATGTGAAAGCCATGTGCTGCGAATTTGTGGTGAAATGCTTAGAACTTTAAGAAGGAGCAGCTGGAAGATGCTTATACTAGGAGTTGGGAGAGAGCTGGTTTAGCTAAGCTACCAACGGACAAGTAATCTTTCCTCTTTGGCTGTTTCCTCATCTTTAAAGTGAGTGAGTTGGACAAGATGAACTCGAAGGCCATCGTGTGTGTAGCATTCTCTGATTCAGGTGACATGTCTGAAATATGTGTGTGAAGTGGTCCAGGTCCACTTGGTTAAAGTCTTCCTGGAACTCCCATTATTGGTTCAATGAGGCGTGAGGTCAGAAGAGGCCACCAAGAGCCCCCTGAAGATGTCTGTGGTGGGGACAGAGGGGTGAAGTGATGTTGGATTCTCCTGTGTCGCTTACTCGAGAACAGAGGGGGAAAGCCATGGGGGCCAGAGCGGGCGGGGGATGAAGGGGTGGGGGCTAATATCAAGGGAGGAAGTAAGAGGCCCGGCTTTATAATTGGGTTAATTACAGGTAGGTTCCCTAACCTCTCAATGAAGCAATTGGAAAATTGACTTTTGCTTGTCTCAGAAAGTCCCCAGACAGAGGATGCAAGAAAAGTTTAGGGAATTTAATTCTCTGATTTTAATTTTCCATTTCATACACCTTAAATGCTTCAGGCTTCTCAGTCTAGCAAACACTTCCCTCAGTTCTAGTTTTAGTGAGTTTTGGGGTAGACTGACCCTGTTCTATTTTAGGGTAGACTGGTGACTTGCTTAGCAAGAAAGTAATTAAGTACTGGAGCTGGCACACGGAGGTGAGGCTTTATAGCACCTGGTGAGTCTGTAGAGGAAGGTTGGCATTTAGCAGTGCCTTTTAGGGGTGGAAAGATTCCGAATCAGTTATATTTAGTGAGCCCTTACCATAGGTGAGCAGACCCTGAGGTGGGGTCTTTCACACACGTTGGTGTTACTCTTGCTTCCACATGCTTCTGCACATGGGGAGCTTTTGTATTTGCTCACTGTTTCAGCTGGTGGGGCAGATCTTAGACGTCATCCTGTTAAAGCCTTACCTATCTAGTTAAAGAACAGGGTGAGAAACTCACTTTCTATCTTGGCTTAGAGCAGAGGTTACAGTCACTCTCACCAGGAGCCGCAGGTAACCTGGCCAGTGTGGAGTAGTTTGCACAACTAGTTTTCTGAATCAACTACTATGTATTTTTCAGGAATATTCTTTTGAAGAGTTCAAGGGGGCTGTAGAAGACATTCTCACATCTGGCCTTCTCTGGGAGAAATAAAAGGATTAGCCTATCTGACCCTGGATGGAGATCAGTCTACACAGAAACCTCGATTTTGCTGAGAAGCAATCTTGAGCCAAGATTTCCAAGTTTTAGACCAGTGAGCACTAATACACTATTTATATTTCTTTGATCTCTTTGTTTTTAGACTTTGCTTCTCAATCTAAATTGTTCTGCAACCTGTGAAACTAACCAGGCTCCCTAACTAACCAGGCTCCTCTCCCTAAGAAAGAATCTGTGAAGGGAAAAAGACGAAGCCACCAAGCATCAACCACTGTCCTTGGAGGAAGGTATGGAGAAGGGGATATGTGTGAGGAGATAACAAGTCAGAAGGCATTTCTTTCATTTATTTATTTATTTATTTATTATTCATTAAATTGGGTGATAAAAGATGCAAAACATTTACCATCTTAACCATTTTTAAGTGTACAGTTCAGTGGTGTCAAAGTCCATTTCCATAGTTTTGTAACCATCACCACCTTCCATCTCCAGAACATCTTTTGTTGCCCCAAACTGAAACCCTGCCCTTAGATACTAGCTCCACATTCTGCCCTTCCCCAGCCTCTGGAAACCACCATTCTACTTTCTAGAGTAGTCAATTTGACTACTCTAGGTAGCTCATATAAGTGGGCTCATAGAATATATTTTTCTCTGTAACTGGCTTAGCATGTCACTTAGCATGTTCGTTGCATTTTATAACATAGCCGGCTGTTCTAAGGGTTTGTATAAGATGCTTAAATCAGAACGCTGGGACACTGCAAGTTGCAAAGCAAAGGTGAGTGTCAGGCCTGCCTCCTGCAGCAAGAGGACCTTAATGAATATCCATCACACACTGCACTAACAGAGTGATGAAACTGAATAAAAGCATAATCAATTATAATCTATAGTTTATAATTGGCTTTTAACATTTGTGAGCTCACTTAATTCTTAAAACAGCACTATGCATTAGGTATGTTTATTTTCATTTTTTAGATGAAAACTATATGCTTGGCAGCATTTCTGTGCTTTTTATATGCCACACAGCTACTAAGCATCAGTGTTAGGATTTGGACTCGGGACTCCTGATCTCAATGCCTGTGTTCCTGTCACCAGACCACAGTGCCACAGCTGCTCTCCCACATGCAGAGGGCTGGCTTGGGCTGCAAGCTCCCTGTTGAAGTGTGCGATTTAGGATACCTTCAGCTTGCTGGCAGGGCTAGTTTCACCTTGAAGGAATGGCCACTTCAAAGGCTGTGATTGTGATTTTCTGTGTATGACCCTTCTTCGTCAGTCTCTGGGTCCTCTGTAGTGCACGTTGGGGTCTCCTAACTAACATGCTGTTGCTTCAGGAGACAGTCTTGATACCCAGCTTAGAGGCTTTCTTTGTGTAGACTTACTGTGCTCTGAGGTTCTGACCTAAGCATGCTTTGACAACCCCATGAACAACAGGGTGTAAGAAAATGGGACTTAAATGTCTGTTGAATTGTTTCTTAGCTATTGGTCCATGGACCATTGAAGTAGCCTGTTATTACCTTACATTTCCCCCTTTCCATATCCACCTCCAAAGACAACGGTTAAATCTTGGTGAATCTGTTCTTCCTTCTGTCGGCTTCTTTCTTATGACTGTTAGGGAGCCTGGTTAGTTTCAAGGTTGCAGAATAATTGCGGTCGAGAAACTCTAGCACTCATTGTAAAATATTGGTTTCACATTATGTGCAAGGCAAATTGGCCTGAAACGACTATTATGCCACCACTATAAGGCCTTCATTCGGAGTAAGAGATGTAGGGCAAGCATCTGTATTTTGAAAAATACAGGCTGGGTTTCAAATATGAGCTGTGTGGCCTCGGGCAAGTGACTTACCCTCTTTGAGTCTCAGTTTTCTTATCTATAAAATGTTCTCTCATTTTTGTTGTGAGGGTTAAATCAGCTAATGCCTGTGCCTGGGTCAGAGAAAACACTTAAAAGCAGCATCATTGCAGTCAAATTTTTTTGAGACAGAGTCTCACTCTGTTGCCCAGGCTAGAGTGAGTGCCGTGGTGTCAGCCTAGCTCACAGCAACCTCAAACTCCTGGGCTCAAGCGATCCTCCTGCCTCAGCCTCCTGAGTATCTGGGACTACAGGCATGTGCCACCATTCCCGGCTAATTTTTTCTATATATTTTTAGCTGGCCAATTAATTTCTTTCTATTTTTAGTAGAGACGGAGTCTCGCTCTTGCTCAGGCTGATTTCAAACTCCTGACCTTGAGCAATCCGCCCGCCTTGGCCTCCCAGAGTGCTAGGATTATAGGTGTGAGCCACCACGCCCGGCCTCACAGTCAAGTTTTATTTTGGGAATACTATCAAGCAGCTGATGATTGCCATTGTGTTTGCTCGTAGAGAACTTGTTTTGAGAAAATCCAAGGCAGAGAGAGAACTGAAGAGGGAGCAGAATGACAATAGTCCTCATGGCCCAAGAAGGATATTTCTAATTATTGAGGAGAGTTCTTTGATTTTTGTGATTCCAGGCTGTTATCCCATGCTTTAAAGCATGGCTGCTACAAGCAATGTGACTGACATCATTTTTTTGGGATTTTCCCAGAACCGGGATAAACAGAAGGTTATTTCTGTGATCTTTCTTCTCATGTACACAGCCATCCTGATGGGCAATGGCCTCATTGTGGTGACCATCATGGCCAGCAAAGGGCTCACCTCCCCCATGTATTTCTTCCTAAGCTACCTGTCCTTTGTGGAGATCTGTTATTGTTCTGTCACGGCCCCCAGACTCATCTTCGACTCTTTCTCCGAGAGGAAAGTCATTTCCATCAAGGGTTGCATCACGCAGATATTTTTCCTCCATTTCTTTGGTGGCACTGAGATCTTTCTCCTGACAGTGATGGCCTACGACCGCTACGTGGCCATCTGCAAGCCCTTGCACTACACGACCATCATGAACCAACGGGCACGTGGCCTCCTGGTGGGGGCGGCATGGGGCGGGGGCCTGCTGCATTCCGTTGGGCAAACCGTCCTCATTTTCCAGCTGCCCTTCTGTGGCCCTAACATCATTGACCACTACTTCTGTGATGTCCACCCCGTGCTGAAGCTGGCCTGTGCGGACACGTTCCTCATTGGGCTGCTAATCATCGCCAACGGCGGCTCCATCTCGGTGATCAGCTTCTCGGTGCTGCTTGCTTCCTACCTGGTCATCCTGCGCTCCCTGAGGAGCCACACCTCAGAGGGCCGGCGCAAGGCCCTCTCCACCTGCGCCTCCCATGTTGCCGTGGTGGGCCTGTTCTTCATACCCTGCTCCTTCGTCTACATGAGGCCCTGTGTCACCTTCCCTGCAGACAAGATAGTCGCTGTATTTTACACGGTGGTCACGCCACTCTTAAACCCTGTCATTTACTCCTTCAGGAATGCTGAAGTGAAAAGTGCCATGAGGAGACTTGTGGGAAGGAGGGTGATTTGGGGAGAGAAATAGATGATTTATTTAGGGAAGACGGGGAACTATGGGGTGGGACACTGGGGACCCCTAAGGTCTCTCTCTGGCTCTACCTTACCTGATGGGGAGATCTTGGTCACCAGTCACCTTCTTCCTTTAAGTTTCAGTTTCCTCATTTTTATGGCATTTGACAAGATAGAAAAGGTAAGATGGGCCTTCTAGTGCTGCGGTTCCACATCTGACAGTGGCCTCAAGGCAGGTCCGCTGGTCTGGAGAGAATGAACTCTTCCAGAAAGCCGGGTCAGTCTGGGAGTGATGAAGGGGCAGGTGGGAGAAGAGAAGGACTGTCTCAGGGAGCAGTGGTCGTATGTATCTTTGGGTTTGAACACTCATATGTATAGAAATTCTCTCGACCTGCCGTAGTGAGGATTTGCCCAGAGGGTTCTGAGCAGGGCAAGCTGACTTTAGAAGCATTTCAGTCCTCAGAACAGGAAGTGTTGACTCTTGTGGAGAGAGTCACTCGAGCGTATGCTAGCACTGGACTCAGGTTTCTAAAGAATCAAGTGGAACCACAAGGAGATTTTAAGTGATTTGAAAGCCCTAGCCAGAGGTCCTCAAACTTTTTAAACAGGGGGCCAGTTCACTGTCCCTCAGACTGTTGGAGAGTGCGCACTGTGGGCCCAGGATGAGTTGGCGGCTAAGCAGGACAGGCAGTGGTACAAAAATACCCGGAGGGCCGGATAAATGTGCTAGGTGGCCCGCATGTGGCCCGCAAGGCCGTAGTTTAAGGACGCCTGCTAGACAGTGATATCCACTTTGTAGGCATAATTTTATTTCCCTGGGTTCTGATCTCTAAAGTTCTCTTCTGTTCACGCTCATCTGCTCTTGAGCCCCTGTTTTACCTCCTTCTGCTTCCAGCTGTTTGGCTCATTAGTTTCTTGTTGCTCACCATGCATGAGTACTTCAGTCCTTCCTAGTCTTCACTCGGGAAGTACTTGTCGATTAAGGTATGCGTTTAACTGCTGCTGGGCCCTTGCTGCTGTCCTGTAATATTTTAGCCATCATTTTTGGACTCTTATTTCCAGCAGCTACCAGACCATAAGAATGTACCTCAAACCCTAATCCTAGCCCTGCCACTTACTACTAGCAGGCAATATTTTCAAAATATTAAGGGAGTACAAATTTTTTTTTTATTATACATGAATACAGTAGGAAACTCTTTAAAAATATTTACTGTACCCGAAAGTCACTTGGATTTTTAATTTTTTATTCAATATAAAATCTGAAAAAAATCCTTTTAAAGATATGGATTTGATGGACTTCAGGCCATCAAATGACATTGATACTGAAACTTCACATTACTCATAATAATCTCTCATCATCCTTTATTTTCTATCTGATTATAGTGATATCCTTTTCCCTTTCCAATATTAAAATTCATGCTTTCTGTATTTTTTTCTTGAGCAGTCGATTTAGGGATTTATTAGTTTTGTTGATCTTTTCAAAGAACCATTGTTTATCTTATGTCTAAAATCTTGTCTCTGTTTTTGTTTTCTATGTGATAAATTTCTATCTTATTTCCTTCCTTTTAGATTGCATTTAAATTTGTTCTTTCTTTTACTTTGTAAATCTAAGGTAAAAACAGCTCATGGATTTTACACTTTACTTCCTTTCTAACATAAGTTTAAAACTGTAAACTTCCTTTAAGCAGTGCTTTAGCTGTATTCTGCAAGATTTCACATTTATTTTCATTATCATTCAGTTTAAATTATATTCTAATTTTAAATGATTTCTTCTTTGACCAATGAATTATTTAGAACTGTGTTGTTCCAAATAAAGACTTTTTTCCTTGATTTCTTGTTACTGATTTCTAACTTAATTCCACAGTGGTCAGAGAACATACTGAATAATGTCATTCCTTTGACATTTATTGAAACTTATTTGATAGCCCAACATAAGGCCTATCCTAGTGAATGCACAGTGTGTACTTGAAAAGAATGTGTATTCTTCAGTGTATCGGTTTTGTAAATATCAATCAGGTTGAAGTGGTTCATATGTTGTTCTGATCTGTTTCTACAGAAATTTTGATCTAATCATACTACTGCTTTCGGGGGCAGTGGAGTTAATTTCTCCAACTATTATCGTGGACTTGTTTATTGATTTCTTTAAATCTAAGAAAAAATTGTAGATGAGAAAATGGCATCCTTCATTAAGAAATGAAGCCACTTGTTGGGGGTATAATTATGTACGTAGTAATGGGAGAGTCAGCCTTTAAACAAGGCAGCTTGACTCCTTCACCCATGCTTTTAAGCACCATATTATATACCACCCCTTCTCTGTCCAAACATTTTCCAAAGTGCTGTGTTAATATAAGGTGGGTAGTCAAGGGGCTGGTTTAGTTCACATTTGTCTCTGCTTCTTAGAAAAAACAACAAAAAACCCTAGATCACTTCATGTTTAACACCAGCTTATTTCCCCAAATGGATGGCATGAAACCATACCCTGTATATAGTAGCTGCTTAATAACTACAGACTGAATGTAAGAGTTTGGGATGACTTAGTACAGGAGCCTAAAACAAGGATAAAAAAGTGGCTTTCTTAGCCTCTAAAGTTAATCCAAACCACAAAGTTTATGTGACAATAGGGTGAGGTGTCTCCATGGCCCATTCCTCTAATTGGGTTCCAATGCCCCTGGGGTCTCATTAGCAAGGCTCCAGGTGATTTGGCTAAAAAATGAATGTGCTGTGACTTCCACAGCAGAGGCACTCAAGCCTGGTGATGGTTTTGGCTGGGGCAATACCTACCACGCAAGCTTCCCCCAACCCTCTGTGCTTAAAATTTCACAGCAGTCCTCCAGGTCTCTAGCCAGACTCCTTCACTTTGGCTGCTCACCTGAGGAGGGTGGAGCTCACTGAGGTCAGTTCTCCTGTAGGCTTCATCTTTCGGGGACTCTCTGTCTAAAATAAACCTGACCAACCAAGGATGCTCATAGAAAACAGGTGTCTTCATCTGCTTTGCTCTCTTTCTCTCTGTTCTGTTCCCAAAGCCAAGATGGAAATCCTACCACAGTATCAGAATGTTTCTCAGCCTCCTGCCATCAAATGCTTCAGATGGGAGTTTTGCATCTGATTTTTTTTTTCATGTTCCCATGACAATCACTAAAATTCTTCTCCTTAACCATTTTCTTGCCCACTCTTTAGATGCTGAAGATGTGGTCTCTTTGGGTGCTCTCTGGTCAGGGGGGTTGTGTAGTAATGGTAGTGTAGCCATTAACAGAGGATGGCTCTATTAATGAAAAAAATCCAAGCTCTGTAAAATAATTCAAAGAGGTTTATTCTGAGCTAAATATGTGTGACCATGGCCCAGGGAGCACGGTCTCAAGAGGTCCTGAGAAAATGCACCCGAGGCAGCCAGTTACAGTTTGGTTTCATACATTCATGGAGACAGAAATTACACGTAAAATCATAAATCAATACATGGAAGGTATGCATTGGTTTGTCCTGAAAAGGCAGGATATCTTGAAGGGGGGCAGTTATAGGTGGGTTCAATAATACTTTGCTTTGTAATTGGTTAAAGAAGGAAAGTCTTGTCTAAAGGCTTGGAATGTTTTAAGTTAGGATAAAGAAGTCTGTTAGTCAGAGAGAGTACAATACACTGACCCAATACATTGACTCAAGTGATCCGTTAAGCAAATTGATGGCCTGCAGGTGTGATTTAACCTTTGCCTTGCATGGCCTTAAATTCCTGTTAATAATTTAGTATCTTATTGTCACAAGGAGTCTGTTCTGTCAGTCTTATGATCTCTGTTTTAATATTAATTCCGGTCAATTATAGCTAAACCCCCAAAGACAGCAGATATAATGAAATTGTGTCCAACCTCCTTCCCCTTCATGGCCAGGAACTCAGTTTTAAGGTTTCTCTGGGGTCCTCTGGGCCAAGAGGGGGTCCATTCAGTTGGCAGGGGTGCTTAGGATTTTATTTTTAGTTTACCCTTTAAAGCCCTATATGTTGGGTTGCATTTTCAGCTCTAATACTCACTGGTGTGTGAACTTGACCCAGTCACCCATTCATTCTAATCCTCACTTTCCTCACCGGAAAAATTGGGACAGTCATGATGGCTTCCTCAAAGTGATATTAAGTGGATTAAGTGAAATGAGGCATTTAAAGTGTTCTATACAAGGCTCGGCATAGTCGTATGCCAATAGTGCTCAATAAATGTACACAAATGGTATACTGCTATGGTTACTTTCCCTCTATTTGTGGGAGAGTTAAAGCCCAGAGAGTACTTTCACATGTGTTTTGTCATTTAGAGGCTTACTAGATGAATGTTTGGACCATGGCTGGGGGCTGCCAGTGGGGAAGGATGTGTGCTTAGAGTGGAGAGGTCAGAGTTTACTGGCCAGGGAATGGGTTGCCCTGGCACGTGATCCCTGCAGCCACATTAACCTTTTGGAAATTAGAGCAATCCTGAGTGTATTGTCACTGAACTATAGTGTTGGACACTTTCCACTAACTTCTTACCCGCCTGGCAAGGTGCTCTTTCATGTAAATGAATGTTTTGAATACCTGAAGCTTAAAAAACTCTTAGAAGACCTTTTATATTTTATTATTTTAAGGCAGAAATATTTCTAAATTGCATGACATATTTTCTTTCATCTTTAAGACAGAGAATGTATCTGAAAACTGGTGAGAGATCAAATTCATTGTAGCGTGAACCTCCACTTCCCACCAGTTTCCAGGCAACGTAGTGAAGGGAATGAATAGAGATGTAAAGGTACTTATTTGCTTTTGACAACCCAAAATAAGTGACCGAGGCAAAGATCTCAATCCATGGAGATTTATTAAGCCAAAGTTTGAGGACACAACTGAGAAAACAAAAACCATAGATGCATCTGTCAGTATTTTACTGAAGGGGGATTTGGGAATGTTAGTATTTAAAGGGGAGGGGTATACAGAAAGACAAAGGAGGAGGGGATGGGCAATGAGGCTAAATGGTTACATTCTTTTGAGGTCCAGGAAATCCACATTTTACATAAGATAAGGTGAGTGTTTGAAGATATTATAAAAAGAGGGTGAAGGAAGAATCAATTATGTAGATGTCCCTGGGTAGGTGGAGGAATGATTAATCTTGTCTCTGTTCTGCACCTGGGAAGATAAAATTATAATCAACATTATTAGTGTGGAGTCCAATAGATTGGAGTCTAATAGACTCCACACTAGTTTTAGGAGCTAGACTTAGCCTGCAGACCTAAAGTTTTAGGAGCTAGACACTAGTTTTAGGAGCTAGACTTAGCCTGCAGATCTAAAGTTACAATTTGCACATCCTTGTTATGGGAGGCCAGCAGGGAATTTCCTTATGAGTGATCTGTGGAGGCAGTCCTTCTTAGATGCATGAGGCCTTTGATTTTCCCCTGGGGTTCTGCTGATGCATAATGTTATTCACAGCTATTCATCTGGAAGGGGGTGTTGCATGACTCAGCTTTCAGCCTTGACCTTCCCTTTTGCGTAAGGAGTTGGGGAAGGCATCCTAAGATTTTTATTTTCCTTTACACTTTCTTGTCACTCCTAAATGTATTAAATACTGATTCACCATTAAATTCATCAATATCAGTGAAATTAATTTTTTTAGTGTATTTCTACTTTTCCACCTTAGAATCACAGCACTTAGTCCAAGGCTTATCTTTTATGGATGGAGAAACAGAACACCAAGGAGAGGGAGGTATTTGTTTGAGGTCTTCCAGCTACAAGTGACAGAGTTGAGGCTAACACCTAGGTCTTTTTAAAAAATATTTTTAATTTCAGCATATTATGGAGATACAAATGTTTAGGTTATGTATATTCCCCTTGACCCACCCAAGTCAGAGCTTCAACATGTCCATCCCCCAGACATGCGCACCGCACCCATTAGGTGTGTATTTACCCATCTCCCCTCCCCTCCCATCTGCCAAACACCTGATGAATGTTACTACTATATGTGCACTTAAGTGTTGATCAGTAAAACCAATTTGATGGTGAGTACTTGTGATGCTTGTTTTTCCATTCTTGGGATACTTCACTTAGTAGAATGTGTTCCAGCTCTACCCAGGATAATACAAGAGGTGGTAGATCACTATTGTTTTTTTGCGGTTGAGTATAACTCCACAGTATACATATGCCACAATTCATTAATCCACTCAGATATTGATGGGCACTTGGTTTGTTTCTACATCTTTGCAATTGTGAATTGTGCTGCTACAAATATTCAAGTGCAGATGTCTTTTTTATAGAATGTCTTTTGTTCCTTTGGGTGGATGCCCAGTAATGGGATTGCTGGATCAAATGGTAGATCTACTTGTATCTCTTTGAGTTATCTTCATATTGCTTTCCACAGAGGTTGTATTAGTTTGCAGTCCTACCAACAGTGTATGAGTATTCCTATCTTTTAGATGGGAGACTTTTATTACTGATTCAATCTCCTTACTCATTATGGTCTGTTCAGATTTTCTATTTCTTTATGATTCAGCCTTGTTAGAGTGTATATGTCTTAGAATTTATCCATTTCTTCTAGGTTATCCAATTTGTTGGCATATAATTGTTCACAGTAGTCTCTTATGACCCTTCATATTTCTGTGGCATCAGTTGTAATGTCTCCTCTTTCATTTCTGATTTTATGAATCTTCTTTCTTTTTTCCTATTTACTTTAAAAAAAATAATTTCAATACCTCTGCCAAATTTTTCATTTGATTATTTATTGTGTTCCTGATTTTTTTTGTTGTTGAATAATTTCTCTGTATTTTCTTATACTTTGCTAAGCTTCTTTAAAGCAATTATAGTGAATTCTTTTTCAGGCTGTTCATATAACTCCATTTTTGGGGGTCAGCAACTTGAAAATTATTGTATTCTTTTGGTGGTATTATATCTCCTTGTTTTTTCATGTTGTTGCCTTTAGTTGATGTCTGTGCATTTAGTGGAGTAGTCATCTCTTTTAGATTTTATAGTCTAGTTTCAGTGTGGAAATATCTTCTCCTATGGGGTGTGTGAGGGTACTTTCTGGGTGGGGTGGAGTACCTCCGGCACCAGTGGGATGCAGCTGTGTAGTCTCTACATAGCTCTGTTAGTTGAGGTTGGTGTTGACAGAGATTTCAGGGATTCTCAGTGGCCAATGCTACAGATATCTGCAGTGGCAGTGATGGTTGTTGGGGCTTTGCTGGTGGCAGCTGTTGAGGTCTTCTTGATTTCTTTTTCTCCCACTGGGGAAGTTGTGGCTGAGGAGACTATCTCTTGGCATTGGGTCTGGATTCTGTGCCCCCTCTTGGTGGTGGCGGCACAGGTATATGATTGTGGCACCTGTGGAGCAGCCACAGAGCTGAGGCCTGAAGCATGGGGCATGTGTGCAGTGACTATGACTCTGGGACTCAGGGTGGTAATAGTATTGGTGCCTAGGGTGAAGGCACCCCTGCTGCCACTTTGGTAATGGTGTTTAGGGTGTGAATGCTTGTGAAGCAGCTGGAGAGCTGAGAGTGGGAGCACAGATGTACACAGAGTTACAATGTCTCTGGGGTTGGGATGAAGACTCGTTTTCTATGGAGGTTGAGCTAATACTTAGAATGTGGGCATGTTCAGAGAGACCCTCACTCTGGGACCTAGAGTGCAAACTACCTTACTCTGGTGATATCTCTGGTGTCTGAGATGTGGGTGGGTGCAGTCTAGTCACAGAGCCTGGGTCTGGAGTGTGAACACTCAAGGGGCAGCTGTAGTTTGTGGTTTAGGGTATGCCTGGGGTTGGGAGAGGTGGTGACTTTTTTTCCAAAGTGGCTGAACAGCATCTGCTTCTTAGGGTAAGGGAGGGGTGTGTAGCTGCATCTCCCTCTCTAGGCTTCCCTGGTGGGAATGGCTGGTTGGTTATCTCAGTGACAAAAGATACCAGTGTCCTCAGCAGAGCAGGCTTCTGGGGACCATGGTGGTTCCTACCACATGGCTGACACCAACTACCTCCACCTTTCTTTGTTCCTAGCCATCTCCTGGCATCTCAAACATGCCAATCTCACCAACAATCCTTCTGGTGTGGTTATTCTCAATTTTATTTTGCTCCACTATGTTGCTGCAGATTCTTTAATGGATGGATCCTTGAGCCCTCTCAGGGATATTTTGGTTTGGGGATAGCTTTCTTTATTGTTATTGTTTTTTTTGTGTGTGTGTGTGTGGGGGGATAAGGCTGGTATCTCTCTTATTTCACTATCTTGGTGATGTCTCAAGAAAATTTCTTATATCATATAATTTGTGTCTTTGCAGAAACTTTCTTATATAATTTGTATCTTTGCAGAAAGTTTCTTATATCATATAATTTGTGTCTTTGCAGAGTCAGCTACTTTATTGATGTTCAGGGTAGAAAATCCATGGGTACCAAGAACAACGTGACGGAGTTTGTTTTATTTGGCCTTTTCCAGAGCAGGGAAATGCAGCATGCATGCTTTGTGGTATTCTCCCTGTTTCATGTGTTCACTGTCCTGGGAAACCTTCTGGTCATCATCACCATCAATGCCAGCAAGACCCTGAATTCTCCCATGTATCTCTTTCTCAGCCACCTGTCTTTTGCTGACATGTGTTATCCCTCTGCTACCACTCCCAAGATGATTGCTGACACTTTCATGGAACGCAAGATTATCTCCTTTAATGGCTGCATGACCCAGCTCTTTTCTGCCCACTTCTTCGGTGGCACTGAGATCTTCCTCCTCACAGCCATGGCCTATGACCGCTACGTGGCCATCTGTAGGCCCCTGCACTACACAACCATCATGGATCGGCGAAAGTGTGGCCTGCTGGCAGGGGCCTCCTGGGTCGCTGGCTTCTTGCATTCCATCCTGCAGACCCTCCTCACGGTCCAGCTGCCCTTTTGTGGGCCCAATGAGATAGACAACTTCTTCTGTGATGTTCATCCCCTGCTGAAGTTGGCCTGTGCAGACACCTACGTGGTGGGGCTCATTGTGGTGGCCAACAGTGGTATGATCTCTTTAGTCTCCTTCCTTGTCCTTATCCTCTCCTATGTGGCTATCTTACTAAACTTGAGAAGCCGGTCATCTGAGGGCCGGCGGAAGGCTCTCTCCACATGTGGCTCACACATCATCACTGTCCTTTTGGTCCTCGTTCCCCCCATGTTCATGTACATTCGTCCCTCCACCACCCTGGCTGCTGACAAGCTTGTCATCCTCTTTAACATTGTGATGCCACCTTTGCTGAACCCTCTGATCTACACGCTAAGGAACAATGAGGTAAAAAATGCCATGAGAAAACTGTTTAGGGTTGAGAGGGGCTTAGGAGAGAAGTGACACTCCATAGAACCTCAATCCAGGCAGGAAATTGGGAGAGTTCCTTGCTTGTGGCATCTTACACAGGTTTTGTATCTCCAGTTTGATAGTTATAGTGAGAACCATGTTTCTAGCTCTTTTTGTTATGACAGTCCCAGGTATTCTTTCAATCCTTCATTCATTAAATATTTATTGAGTGTTTGTAATGAATGAGGCACTGGGAATACAAATAGAAGTAAGAAGTAGTCTTTATCCTCAAGGAGATTACAGTCCAGGAGGCTCTTAGTGGGATAATTAAGAGCTCATTCAGTAAACCTGTGAATGAGGAAGTCTTTTGGAAGTCCAGGTATTTCATCTACACATGGATAAGAGCGCTACATAATTCCTTTGTGTTGGCTGACGGAGTGCTCAATGAAATTCATTTTCTTCTTTCTTAGGATATTCAAAGCACTTTACTCTTATCCTTTTATACTCTCAGCAGGCAGATGAATAAAGAAATAAGTGTGGAGAAATTAAGGGAGTCACCCAAAGTGGCATAATAAGCCCAGAGCAGGGTGGGGACTAGAACCCAGGTCCCTGTACCTATTAAATACTAACTCCCCCTTTCCCTCTTCCCCACCCCTGGCAACCACTGTACTACCTTCTGTTTCTACGAATTGGACAACTCTAGGAACCTTATATAAGTGAAATCTTAGACTATTTGCCCTTTTGTGCTGGTTTATTTCACTTAGCATAATGACCTCAAAGTTCTTCCATATTGTAACATGTGTTAGAATTTCCTTCTTTTTAAAGGCTAAATAATGTTCTATTGTATAGATAGACCACAGTTTGTTTATCCATTTATCGGTGGATGGACACTTGGGTTTCTTCCCCTTTTTGGCCAGTGTGAATAATGCCTATATTATGAACAAGGGTATATAACGTAAGCTATCTTTTAACGTGTTCTATATACCAGACACTAATTTAAGCAGTTTCAATAAACTATTTTATTTAATTCTAACAAAGCTAAGAGGTAGTGTTGAGGATAAAATCTTCCAACACTTACCTTTTCAGTATTAGTCTTTATTTGCCATGACTTGTGCCCTACATTAGTGTTCTATTAATTGGAATTTATTAATGAATTAATTTTAATTAAGATTTTAATTCAGTAGGTCTCAGGTGGGGTCCTGAGACCTACTGACCTGCATTTCTTTCTTTTTTTATTTCAGAATATTATAGGGGTACAAAGCTTTGGTTATATGAATTGCCTTTGTACTGCCCGAATCAGAGCTACTAGTGTGCCCATCCCTCAGACAGCATGCACCACACCCATTAGATGTGAGTTTACTCATCCCTTCCTCCCCACTCTCACCTTCCTGACACCTGATGAATGTTACTTCTATATGTGCACATAAGTTTTAGTGTTGATCAATTAGTACCAATTTTAATGGTGAGTACATGTGGTATTTGTTTTTCCATTCTTGTGATACATCATTTAGAAGAATGGGCTTCAGCCCCATCCAGGATAATATAAGAGATAGTTCACCATTTTTTTTTTATGGCTGAGTAGTACTCCATGGTATACATATACCACATTTTATTAATCCACTCATGTATTGATGGGCACTAGGGTTGTTTCCACATCTTCGCAATTGTGAATTGTGCTGCTATAAACATTTGAGTGCAGATATCTTTTAAGTTGAATTTTGTTACTAGAGGATGGGGGCTGGTGGCTGGAGAAAGGGGAAATGTTGGTCAAAGGGTACAAAGTTTCAGTTGCACATGAGAAATAAATTTTAAATATCTATTGCACAGCATGGTGACCATAGTTAATAATATTGTATTGTATTGTATATTTCAAAATTGCTAAGAGGGTAGATCTTAAGTGTTCTTGCCACAAAAATATAAGTAAATGAGGTGATAGATATGTTAATTAGTTTGATTTACTCATTCCACAATGTGTGTGTATATGTGTGTGTGTATCAAAACATCACATTGTATCCCCCATAATTATTATTTGCCAAATAAAAATATCAGGACAAAATAAAAACGTTTAAACTATAAAGTGGAACATCAATATAGCCACAAACCAGGCCAGGAAGTAGAAGATTGCCAGTCCTTCCATCATGTCTCTTCTCAATCACACCTCTAGCTTTCCTTTCAGAATCAACACTAATATGACTTTTATGATAAAACTTCTTTGCTTTTCATTATACTTTTATACATTTACCACCTAACTGTGCATTCCTAGTTTTTCTCACTTTTAAATCTTAAATAAAGCAATTATACAGTATGTATAATCTTTTGTGCCTGGATTCTTTGGCTCAACATTGTTTTTGAGATTCGTTCATGTTGTTATTTGTGCCTATAGTTCATTTACTTTAAAGTTGCTATATTAGCTCATTATATGAATGTACCATAATGTTTAAATCCATTCTATTGTTGATGGACATTTCGGTTGTTACCAGTTTTGTATTATTATAAATAATGCTTTGCTAACACTCAATGATGTGTCTTACAACGCATAAGTGCACACATTTCTCTAGGATTTATACCTAGGAGTAGAATTTCTGGGTCATAGTTTATATATATATATTCAACATTAGCAAATAATCTCCAATGGTTTTCCAATATATCCTTGGAAGACCAACATACGTTTCTACCAGCAGTGTATGAGAGATACCACTTGTTTATATTGACAACAAACAAAGGGCATTGGCAATCTCTGATTTTACTCATGTAGAGGGAGCATCGCTATGGAATTTTATTGTGGTTAGACATTACATTTTTTGATAACCAAAGAGGTGAGCCATCCCCATCTTTCTCATATGTTTAGTGGCCATCTTTCCTGAAGTGCTTATTCAAGTCTCGCTCTGTTGTCTATCTTTATCTTACTTATTTATAAGAATTCTGTATATATTCTGTGTCAGTCCTGGTTTTCTGAGAAGCAGATGCTGAGATAAATATGCAAGAGATTTACTGGGAAAAAACTAGTGAGGGAAGGTGGGAAGAGCCACCAGGAATATTGCAGGTCTAACTTCTATGAAGGAGAGAGGGGGAAAAGGAAGGATGGAAGGTTCCAGATTATATATAGTTCTAAGAAAGTTTTACCAACACTGACAGAGAGTCTTTGAATTAAAGGTGAAGAGCAGAGATTGGGGGTAGGAGAAAGGAACTCTGAAGAAAGTAAAGAAAGTTTTACATGGTACTTAAGGAGAGTTGGGAATGTGCATTGATTAAAGAAATATAGTAGGATTGCTGGGCAATGTTGATAAACCTTCTGAAGTTTGTGACACAAATTTATAGCAGGCTAAATCTTATGTTACTTTTCCTAGATGCTTTCAGAAAAACAGTTTTGGAGAAGGCTTAGAATAGACTCCATTTAGGGAATTGCTGAATGTACATGGCAATATGGTTAAGAATATTGAAAATGTAAATGGTTACAAATTTTATGGAGAAAAATTTGCTGCGTATTATCAATAAGTGCTAAACATGCCTATCCCTCTTACTTGGCAATTCCATTGTATGTACATGTGAGACTATATCTGTTGGATTAATTCCTAAAAGCAGGATTGCTGGGCTCAAGTGGTAAGGTAAATTGGCGTGGCCTTTTTGAATAGAAATTTGTCAATATTTATTGTCATTAAAATATTTATAGAATTCACTCAGCAACTCTATATATTTGCCTTTGTCATTATTCTATTTATTTTTTTCTTCCTGCTTTGTTTTGGAGGTGGCTACTCCCCCTTTTAGAATGTAAACTCCATGCTGCTAGAAATCAGGTCTGTCTTTTCATCATAACATTCCTGGCGTTTAGCAGAATGTTATTTTTTATTAGCTAGAGCCTGAATAATAAATGCTTACTGGGTGACTGAAATAGTGGAAGTGTAATTCCAATTTAGGTTGTTCCTAAATTGGAACTCTAAGTCCCTTGATCTTTTAGCATGTTGCACAGTAGAAGTGTGGGTCAGAGACAGAGATTCTTCTCTGTCAGCTTTGTAGGGAGGAGATGAGGGAGATGACATGTGTGGGAGGGCCAAGGACCTGTGCCCAGAACACAGGAGATGCTCAGTAGTGCTGTCGATTTTATTGTTGTTGTTCAGTCAGCGATTTCCCTAAAAATGCTGACCCTCCAATATCAGTTCCCGAAATAACCTAATTTCCTTTTCTTCCTGATAATTTGTGGACTCTCTCTCTAGAGACTGGAAGGACACTGGGTGCTTTTAGGAGGCAGAATAGAAGTTACTTCCTTGCAAGACCAAAACTGCATTCACAGGGACTAATTAAATATGGCGCCAATATTGTTTGTACCTGTGAACTCGGCAGAAGCTCCTTCCAACACTGCCTCAGCCAGTGGCCCTGTGAGGAGAGAATTAGTCTCCCTCAGAGGGGCAGAAAGGATATGGCACTCATAATCCCTATGTTCTCATTTCCACCTTATAAATAGCCCTTTTCAGTGGACTGAGGAAGATTTCCTGAGACCGTGCTAATTCTTAGCAGAAAGCAGAGCTAACAAGCTGGCTGTCCTTTCTGTGAGGCTTTTCTCCTAAATATTAGCAGCAGGGCTTTTTGACTTATCCAAGGGAAAGGAAGTGGACAGTGGAAGGTGGTGGCCATACGGGGAAGGCCACAGACTGGAGCAACGAGCCATAGGGTTCCAGCCGCGTCTCAACCACGAATCACCCATGAGACTTTGGACCAATGGCACTTAACCTTTCTGAGTCTCAAAACCACCATTAAAATGGAGGCAATTGAAAAAGATGCTTTTAAATGTATAGGATTCTTCACCAAATAAAATGGAAATGGATGACAGAATGAATTCTCAGCTGCTTATAAATGAATAACCCCCGTTCGGGTTTTCGTGTAGTACCACCCTAAGAAATATTCAGCCTAGGTGAGTTTCTGTCAATGATAGCATCTAAGCCTTGCCTCAATATAAAAAACAATTCAAATCTCATCCAGGAGTTTAAAAACATGAAATGATGAAATTTGGAATCATATGCTTGAAGTTGGCCTTGACAACGCTTTAAGAATGCATCTAGGTACGCTGTTCCATGATGTCAAATACATTTTGGAGAACTGTGGGTATCTTCAGATCCAGTCAGTGTAAGTTTTCTGTAATCTATTGTTACAATTAAATAAAAGAAAAATGCAACTCAGATAAAAATGCAGAGGAATAATTTTACTAAAATTCTCATTATTTTCTGCAAAATAATTTTATTTCTCATGGATAACTTGAACAGGAGACTTCCTTTCTTTATGAGTTTTTAACAAATACTTTATTCTGTACTCCTACAAATTTGAATCACAGAGATGAATCAGCTTATCATTTTTATTTTTGGGCAAATAAATTCATTATTCGGCTATATTGTATACTATTCATATTGATTACATTTCTCTACTCCCTTGTGTTCCATATAAGGATCAGTATGAGGGCATTTTTCATATTTATAATGAAATTATACCCATATCAATACCTGCATAGTCCTGAATGCATACATTTAGGTCCTTGGCTCCTAAAGCCACATGAAGAATTTGTTGCTCATGGTGTTGACTTTGGTGATAATCAGAAATGCCATTTATTGAATACTTATCTGTGCAAACGCTTGACATGCACAGTTTTCATGTCCTCTTTGCAATCTCAGGGTGTTGCAGTATTCTTATCTTCATTTTATAGATAAGACCATTGAGACTTTGAAAAGTTGTGTGTGGCTACACAGCCAATAAAGTGGCAGAGGAAGAATTCAAACCCAGATGTGTTTAAGTGACAGTATAAGTACAGTGAAGCCCAGAGACCCTGTGGCAAGACTGCCTAAGGTATAAGCCCCAGTTCTGTCACTAATCAGCTGTATGTGTCTTACTTTCTTCCTCTGCAAAATGAGATAAAAAGAGTAATCTACCTCCTGGGGATGATGTGAGGATGAAAGGAGGTGATAACGTTTTAACAGTTTGGATAGTGGTTGGCCAAGACTAACCGCTATGTAGGTGTTTGTTCTTGTTACTGGTGTCTATGCTTTTGGCCATAATGTTCTACTCTTAAAAGGTCCCTATCAGACCTGTCACTTGCAGAAGCATTTTCCTTCTTGCAATAAAGTGTGGAGAGAGAAAACAGGGGGCTGTTTTCTGATCAGCACAGGACTTTTCTCTGCAGTATTTCTTGTATCTGGGTATCTCTATTTATCAAGCACATGGTGTGTCTCCCTCAATTCTCTTCATACTGAGCATTAAATCTTCAGCAAGTTGGAAGATTCAGCGACTTTAAGGAGAGCTGATATTCTGCCATGGGATTTTATAATTTATAGTGGTTAAGATAGGGCATCTGTTTTCTCTGCCCCTGTAGCTTCTCTAATATAGTCCATAGGCAGATAATCGTTTAATAGAATCTTTCATTGACGTTCACCATTTTTATTTTTATTATTATTTTTTTACTTTGAGTCCTTCTTGTAGACTGCAGAAAGACCAGCAGCCATTATCTAGAAGGATTTTTACCAAGGCCAGAGAAACCAAAACCCATAAGTATGTGAAATGTAAAGCAAGGCGGAAGAGAACATTAAATTTGCCTCCCAGACTTGACACTGTCCACAGCGTGGGTGTGGGAATGAGTAAATAAGCAAAGAGAGAAGTGGAGAAGTTGGATAAGTCTCCAGCTGCAAACACGTCAGTTTCTCCCAATCTTGCTTCTGTTTCTTTTACAGAAGAATCAATTTGTGTTACCACCAGAAAAACACTGCCCACCATGGACCATACATGCAAAGATTTCAGGAGATCCTAATTTTTCATGATTTTCTCAAGTGCTGTCTTATTTATGCTGAAAATAGTCAGAGATTTACTCCAGTTAGAATTAGAAAATCAATGTCTGTCAAATGTTCAATCTCAGCAGCAAGAAAAATGCAAATATAGATAATTAAGTTATTATTTTCATCTAATAACTAAGATATGAAGTGTCCAGTGATGCTAAAGTATGCATGCTCACATTTTGTGGTTAACAGCATCTATTGGTACAAGAATTTTGGGACAGGAGACAGTTAAGAGGGACAAAGGGAAGGTGTGCTAATGGAAACCTTGCAACATTCCTGCCTGCCTGGAATTAATTCTATTACTTATGTTTCTCTTGACTTTATAGGTAATACTGTACCTACATTCACAGTGTCCTTGGAACCTATGGAAATACCACAAAATATCACAGAATTTTTCATGCTTGGACTCTCACAGAACCCAGAAGTACAGAGAGTTCTCTTTGTGGTCTTTTTGTTGATCTATGTGGTCACAGTTTGTGACAACATGCTCATTGTGGTCACTATCACCTCCAGCCCCACTCTGGCTTCGCCTATGTATTTTTTCCTGGCCAACCTATCCTTTATTGACACCTGTTATTCTTCCTCTATGGCCCCTAAACTCATCGCTGACTCCTTGTATGAGGGGAGAGCAATCTCTTATGAGGGCTGCATGGCTCAGCTCTTTGGAGCCCATTTTTTGGGAGGCGTTGAGATCCTTCTGCTCACAGTGATGGCCTATGATCGCTATGTGGCCATCTGTAAGCCCCTGCACTACATGACCATCATGACCAGACATCTCTGTGCCATCCTGGTGGGGGTGGCTTGGCTGGGGGGTTTCCTGCATTCATTGGTTCAGCTTCTTCTGGTCCTCGGGTTGCCCTTCTGTGGGCCCAACGTGATCAATCACTTTGTCTGTGACTTGTACCCTTTGCTAGAACTTGCCTGCACGAACACATATGTCTTTGGTCTGCTGGTGGTTGCCAACAGTGGTGTTCTCTGCCTCCTGAACTTCCTCATGTTGGTTGCTTCCTACATTGTCATCTTGCTGTCCCTGAGGTTCCACAGTGCAAAGGGGAGACACAAAGCCCTGTCCACCTGTGGGTCCCATTTCACTGTTGTTGCCTTGTTCTTTGTACCCTGTATATTTACCTATATGCATCCATTTTCTACTTTCTCTGCAGAAAAACACATGGCAGTATTTTATGGTATTCTGACACCTATGTTGAATCCACTCATTTATACACTGAGAAATAAAGAGGTAAAAAGTGCTATGAGAAATCTCTTCACATAGTAAAATGTTGTATATGGATAATGAGAGATAAAGCAGGAAATAAAAATGACTTTCTATAAGTGGAACAAACCAAGGCTTGTTTCTTCTTATCATATACCATCTTATCTATCTTATCCATCCTTTAATCTTCATAAATTTTATTGTTAGTCTTTTCACTTAAATTGCATAATTTGATTATAAAACAATATGAAATACATATGGCATGAATGATTATTATTCCTATTTTATAAATAAGAAAAACCTGTCTCCTGATGCGGTTAGTTGATTAATCAAGATTGTCTAGTTTTTAAGTGTCTAAACCAAAGCTCAGAATTTGTTATTTTTGATCCATCATCCAGATCTTTAAGCAGCAACTGTGTTGATATCACTTGAGTTTGTATGATAATTATTGAGTTACAGAAATATGAGGCAAAATATCAAAGCTTAGCCATATTTATTGAGCAGCTTTATGTGCATTAGGTCTGGCTTCTGTTCCTTCTCATCACCCTTCATGACATCAGCAGTACAGCTGCTGCACCACTGCAGAGAGGTTAAGAGTTTGGCTCTGGAGACAGGTCAACCTGAGTTTGAATCGTACTTCCTATGCTTGCTAGTGGCATGACCTTGAGAAAGTGATGAAAACTCTACAATCTTCTGATGTCTGTCTTTAAAATGCAAGTAGAGATATTTTAGCTTCCACATGTAAGTGAGATCATTCAGTATTTGTCTTTCTGTGTCTGGCTTATTTCACTTAGTATAATATCCTCTAGTTCCATCCACCTTGTTGCAAATGATAGGATTTCCTTCTTTTTAAAGATGTCATCCCAATACAGCAGGGGAAGAAAAGGCAAAGATGATACATGTCTCAATGTGTTATTGTGAGAATTAAACTAGATAACCCATGCAAAATTCCTTTTTTTTTTTTGAGACAGAGTCTCTGTTGCTCAGACTAGAGTGACATGGCATCAGCCTAGCTCATAGCAACCTCAAACTCCTGGGCTCAAGCAATCCTTCTGTCTTAGCCTCCCGAGTAGCTGGGACTACAGGCATGCGCCACCATGCCCGGCTAATTTTTTCTATGTATATATTTTTATTTGGCCAATTAATTTGCTTCTATTTTTAGTAGAGATGGAGTCTTGCTCTTGCTCAGGCTGGTTTCAAACTCCTGACCTTGAGCGATTCCCACGCCTCAGCCTCCCAGAGTGCTAGGATTACAGGCGTGAGCAACTGCGCCTGGCCCTATGCAAAGTTCTTAATGCAATTTCTAGCACATAGTAAACTCCCAACATGATCATTTGATATTATTATATCTACCTCAAACCTTTCTTAACCTTCCACAAAGAGGTAGATTTTGCTTTTCTATCTCTATTGGTTTGAAATATATGCTGCCTTTAGAGTAGAATAGTTTTTTTTTTGGTCAAGTAATGCAAAGAGGCATTTCCTTTTATTTTTCCTAACTCTTCTTGTTTCAAACTTCAAAGAATTCTGGTGTTCTAGAATCTGAAATGTATGTCCATGCTCATTCCATCTTTTTCCTGGTTTTATAAACTCTCACCATATCCCTTCCAAAGCTTTATGCTTTAATATTATAGGCTGCCATGATTTATAATAAACTTATCCTTTGTTTGACAAATAATCTGTCATTCTCCATGTTGCAACATATTCACTTTTTGTATTAAGAAAAACAAATCAGAAATTAATGTGAAAAGAAATTTCTCTAAGAATAAATATTCAAAATTAGTCCCCCAAATATTAATCTCCACTAAATTTGGAAGATTATCAGGAAATAGGTCTTATTTTACTCCCATACCTCTATGTCTAATAAAAACAACAGATGCAGAGTTTTTAGGTGAAGGAAATGTTGCTTTCTTTCACTTTGTCACATTTCAATAGGCTAATTGATAATAGCTAGGTATAATTGAGACCTTGAATTCTCTACCCATTCTTTCTGCTGTTAGACAGTAAAAGTATAACTGAACCAATTTCCTAATCAGCTAAGAAATGTGAAATCATGATAAGGCTCACTCAAAAATAGCCTATCTTTTTGCCAGGTTGCTACAATTTTACCTCAAGAGACTTTCTAGAAAAGCACACTTACTTTAGTTGGAATTTGAAAGGTCCCCTGATTTTCAGTACAGTTAAAATATCAAATAGCATAAAGGACTGATCCTAGTGTATCCTTATTTTTATCATCCAACTGATAATTAGCAACATCCCACTTAACTTAGGAATGGTGCTTGTTTTTGAAAAATTTCAAACTGCTCAATTAAACACATGACTAAATATTAGGAGAAGAGAATTTAAAAATTATTACTAATCTTGTACATAAAAGTAGTTTATTTCCATTTTAGAGACTATGTAAAATGTTTTTCCCCTATAATGCATATTTATTTTAGAAAATTTACAAAACAAGAAAACAAAGACATGTGTATGTGTGTAAAGCTACCTTTAAGCCCATTACCTAGAGGTAATCACTATCAACATTTTGGTAGATATTTTTCTAGCCATCATCATCTTCTTTTTCTCCTCCTCCTGTGCCTCTTCCTCCTGCCCCTCCTCATCCCCTTTCTTCTCTTTCCCACTCTCTTTATATACAGTCTATCATATCATATGTATATGACATCAAGATATAATATATGTATTATAGGTGATATTTCTATACTTATTTGTTTAATATGATTTTCCTTATTAAAATTATGTCTGGCATAGATATCCACATAATTCAAAATTTTTCTGTGACATCAATCTGGATGGCTGTTTAGTGTTTATTGTATAGACTTAATACATTTATTTAACTGAACTCCTATTGGTGAATTTTAGGTTGGTTCTAGTCCTCACTTTTATAAATTGTACTGAGACAAATGTCCTTTTAGCCAAATATTTTTACACATCTAATATTGTTTCCTTAGAAAAAAATGAGACCTAGTAGATGAGTCAGAGTTAGCCAGGAGCGGAGGTAGAAAAGAATATTCTAAAAGAATAAGCTCATTCATAAGTTAGAGGCAAGAAAAGACATAGTAGAGTGGTCATAAATTAGGAGGAAATTTAGAATCAGGAGTCAAATCTTAGCATGTAAATAAATGATTTCATGGTATGATCAATAAAACAATAGGTGTTAACCAGATATAGTCATGAGATGAGCAGGAGTATTGCATGCAGGAGGCTATATTTTAACAAAATTTTAAAGTATGAGTAAAAGGAATCCAACAAATCAACTAAACATTCAAGGAATGGAAAGTGAATTTAAGTCATGGTGACAACATGTGCTTTCTGGACACAGTGCATGGTTTGGCATAGCTGGATCATTGGAATGGAAAGAGAGATGAATGGACTCAGTTCTGTAAGAATATGGGGACTTTTGAGGGTTTTAAAATAAAATTAGATTTCTCCTATACAGAACTAAGAAAATAAATTCTAGATGGAAAAAAATCCTAAACTCAAAAGTTCCTTTAAAAAATTATTAGAAGGTAATATTTGAGAACATATTCATGGTCTAGGCTAGAGAAAGATTTCTGAAATGAGAGATAAAAATGGATCAACAAATGTGGCTACGTAATTAATAAATTGCTTTTGAATGATAAGAAGACACCATAAATAGAGGTAAAAGAGCAGTCACTACCTGGGGAGAGGAGGATATTTGTAACATATATAACAGCCAAAGAATCAGAATATAAAAAGTACTCCTACAAATAAGAAGAAAAAGTTAGACAACCAATAAATGAACAGGCAAATGTATGAACAAGAAATGTACAGTTTATATGAACATTTTAAAAGACACCCAACTTCAGGAGTAATCAGGAAAATTCCAATTATAGTAACAATGAGATTCCATTTTATGTATTAGCTTGGCAAAGACTAAAACACTTGACAATATCAATTGTTGCCAAAGAGGAGACACGGCAATTCTCTCACAGCTTGCTGCTGGTAGTCACTACAGAAAGCTGTTTGGTGGTATTTATTAAAAATAAAAACAAATCACTTGATTCACTTATAGGTATTTATTTAGAGAAACTTAAGTGAATGAGCATATGGAAGCACGTGCAAGGATATGTTTGTATGTCTGTAATAAAACAGAAGCAATCGATGAGGGGGGAAATGCTTAAACAACTATGGCATACACGATGGACAGTTACAAGAAATTACTTGAATATCTACCAACAGAGATTGGTCTGGAAAACATAATGTTGAGGGAAAAAGTAAGTTGAAGAATGATGCATTTAGAATGATAACATTAGCAGAAAAAGAAACCACTAAAACCAATCTTATTTTCTCTCTGTGTATGCATGTGTGAGTGTGTATTTGTACATGTGAAGGCAGATGCTATTTTTCAAAAAGGATCGGAGGAATACCACCAGATTCATGATAGTACTTTTGTTTTTTTTGTCACAAGAAGTAGAAGAGCAGAGGAGTCTTTTACTTTTTTTTTTTATATCCTAATTTATTTGTTCATTTTTTGTTTTTTTTGAGACAGCATCTGGCTCTGTTGTCTAGGCTAGAGTACAGTGGGATCATCATAGCTCACTGGAACCTCAAACTCCTGGGCTCAAGCCATCCTCTTGTTTCAGCCTCCCCAGTAGCTAGGACTATAGGAGCGCACCGCCATGTCCGGCTAATTTTTCTATTTTTGGTAGAGACAAGGTCTCACTATGTTGCCCAGGCTGGTATCAAACTCCTGGCCTCAAACAATCTTTTCTCCTTGGCATCCCAAAGTCTGGGATTAGAGGTGTGAGCCACTGCGCCCAGCTATATCCTAATTTAATAAGGTCAATATATTTGTACGTGACTTTATATAATTAAAAATGAAAAAAAACCCCCACAAAACCACATATGCTAAACTTAAGAATTGTTGCTTATTGGTGGTAAAAAATGGTGGCTTTTTTCCTGTTTGTATGTTATGTATTTTTTAAACGTAAAAGTCAGACAATGTGGATTTTTCTTTAGATGACGTCAAAACAAAGACATGTGCTCATGCCCCTCTCCTGGTCCTATGAATTCCCTCTGCCCTTGCCCACGCTGCTCTTTTTGACTTACCCTCCTACCCAAGGCCAGCCTTTCCCTTGCTCCCTATGAACCCCTCTCATTGCCTCACCTCCAGGACCTCTTCACTCCTCAATTATTGTTCTTTGTTATCACTTCAGCTTCATCTGTAAACTTGGTTAAAATGTCTGTCTGTTCAAATAATGGAATGTTTTAGACAGAGGTAAGTTCCACAGTTTGAGGCTTACACAAATTAAGGACAGAAATTAAATTAAAGTCAGAAATTTGCTGCCTCCAAGGTGTTGGTCAAAGGATACAAAATTCAGTTAGACATGAGAAATAAGTTCAGAGATCTATTGTACAACATGGTGGATGCCAGTTAATAATGATATATTGTATTCTTAATGCTAAGAGAGCAGATTTCAAGTATTTTCACTACAGAAAGGATAACCATGTGAGGTAATGCATATGTTAATTAGCTTAATTTAACCATTCTGTAATGTATATATATTTTAAAGCATCATATTGTATATGATAGATATATATATATAATTTTGTTAATTTAAATAAAATAAAACATTAAAAAAAAAGAAATTCACTGCCTCCAAGACATATAAAACATATAAAATGAGTGGTTAGGTCAGGACTTTATTCACAGAAAGTACTCAATAAACATTAGTTATTAATATTATCACTGTCATCATTCTTATTTTTATATGATCCTATTTCGCATTGTTTTTCTTGGGAACTACAACTAGGTCTTTAAAAGATAAAGTAGATTTCTAAAAACATAGTGTTGCTCATATGTGTTAATAAAATGGACACTCATAAGAAACTACAGCAATGCATTTATTTTTTAAAAGGCATTGTATGTGAGATCTGTCCTGATGTAAAGTCCTGAGAACACAGGAAATGTCAGCATCAGGTGATATTCGAATCCATGGGTTACAAATATCTTCGTGAAAACCTGTTTCTGGACTCTCCCACAGAAACCACAAGCTCAGTACAGAGGTAGATCTTTTGGTCTCTGGCGCTGGTCTCTCCTTTCTCCTCTTTCTTCCAGAGGAACAGAATGGGGTGGGACCCATCATTCCTGAGAGCTTTTAAGCTTAGTTCTTCTGCTCAGGCATTTCATAGTGGCTCCCACCAGCTCCATCATTTGAAACTACAGAGATTTTTATTTTAATCTCAGAGTAGGATTAATTTCCAAGACCTGGTCACTGGCCTTTAAGACACCATTATGCTGGAGGTACTGGAAAATGGATAGCAATTATGATCTATTCTGGAGTGCAATGAGGCTGAGACAGACATGTAATCCTGCTGTGAGAGTGGCTATTGAAGAACAGTAGTGATGTTCTTGTTCTCATCTGTCAGGAACTGCAGTGCCCAGCACACCGTAGACTCTGGTGACATCCCTGAAGGGTGTTCAGTGTTTGAGCAATTTTCACCATTTTTCAGTTGACTCATAGTTTCAATGTAAATCATTTAATTATCACAATTTAAAGAAGCATGTAGAATTATTTCCCTTTTACTGGTGAAGAAACAGGTAGAGAAGTGAAGCAGCTTGCTTACGTTTATAAGGCTAATTAATGATGGAGACAAGATGAGAAATCAGGCCTATTTGATCCAAAGCTCTTAATCCCTAACTTCAAAGCATCTGATTATTTCTGAATCTCTAGTATTTCATTATGTGCATGGTACTTTTCTATAATCCAGATTTTTGATCATTGTCATCTAGTTCCATGACACAAACTTTTTTTTTACATCATTGTAATTTCATATAACAGCTGTTTTATATTCAGAGCTTTCTTTTCCTTTGTTGATGTCTAAAACCAGACTTTAATGCATAGATATTTTCTGTCTTAACCCTACAGACTTTATCAATTATAGTTCTTTTGCTCCAGCCGATTCTGTTTCCATTTTTTTGGTAAATAATTGTATACCATAGGAAATAGTGGGGATGTTATGTTTTTAAAAGTAATTTTTCATGAAAATGTGCCCTTTTGTTGGAATTGTGCTATGCAAAAAGTTTTCTACTGGTGCTATAGGAGAACATTTATAAACCTTTCAAACTTAGGAAGATAAAAAAGTATATTTTGATGAGAGTACTTCTTGAAGACTCTTTCATATTGTTCTACAGTCCTTTCATAGACAGTTGTTTTTCTTCTTTTAAAATAAAACTTCATTCTGGCTGTAGTGCTGGGTATGAAAGGTATCAAGAATATTGCCATTGATCTGTTTCATACCCACAATCAGAACAGCAATATTACTTGTGTAAGCTCTTGGTATTTTTGTCCTCTTGGGTCCTTTCCTATGTAAAAAATATAAAAAATCATATTTTATTAGTATATTGGCATAAAGATAAATACAATGCAAGTTGGATTTAGATTATATTCATTCCTCCCCCCCCCCCTTATTTTAAGGAAATTCAGCATTTCAGGGGCTCCTAAAAATATCGTGGGCTGTCTCTCAGCACTTCCTACTGTGCCTGATGCATGTCAGCCCAGCCCACTGTGTGTGCTCCTAATAAAAATTGATGATGACAGGATACTTGACTGTCCCGAGTTTAATCAATCGAAAAGGGGATGAATCTATATAAAATACCACTAGCTATTCTTGCCTAAATAGTTGAATCTCAAGATTTATTTGTCATCAGTTTTCATTATTTGCCCCCAGAGCTTCTTCATGACAGTTTTCACTTCTTCATTTCTGAGGGTATAGATTAAAGGGTTCAACATAGGCGTCACTAGGGTGCAAAACACAGTCACTGCTTTGTCAGTGGGGAAGGAGGTCATGGGTCTTAGGTAAAGGTATGAACAAGGTATGAAGAACAGGATGACAACGGTGACATGAGAGGCACAAGTAGATAGGGCTTTGCGACGTCCTTTAGAGCTGTGAGCCCTCAGGGAGCGCAGGATGATGACGTAGGAAGCAACCAGCATGGAAAAAATGAGGAAACACAGTGACCCACTGTTGGCAGCAATCAGAGGCCCCAAAGTGTGAGTGTCTGTGCAGGCCAGCTCCAGAAGAGGTATTAAATCACACATAAAGTGGTCGATGACATTGGGGCCACAGAACGGTAACTGGGCCATGAACAAAGTCTGGATCCCTCCATGAACAAACCCCAAAATCCCAGCCATCCCCACCAAGAATCCACACATAGGTTGGCTCATGATGGTCGCGTAGTACAAGGGCTTGCAGATGGCTATGTAGCGGTCATAGGCCATGGCAATTAACAAGATGATCTCAGCTGCAGCGAAGAAATGTTCAGCAAAGAGCTGAGTCATGCAGCCGTTGAAGGATATGGTGTTCTTTTCAGAGACCAAGTCGGAGATCATTTTGGGTGCTATGGAAGAAGAGTAGAAGCCATCTATGATGGACAAACAGGACAGGAAAAAGTACATGGGAGAACCCAGGGCTGGGCTGATGAAGATGGTAACCGAGATGAGCAGGTTACCTAACAATGTGATCAAGTAGGTGATTAAAAACACAACAAACAAGAATTTCTGCCATTCTGGATTGTGAGTCAGGCCCAGCAGGATGAATTCTGTTACATTGTTCATCCTTTCCACCGATTTAGCTTGGGTTGTGTGCATATGGTCCATCTGAAAAAAAAATCACAGTATTTCTGAGTGATGATTTTTTAAATTTAATACTAAAATATTTCATCATCTCTTTAGTGCTGGTCTCTGGGATTGGTGGAGCTGAACTTCCACTCACCTCTGCTATTTTGCAGAGTTGTAAAGAAGAACAGAAAGAGGTTAGATTTCCTCTAATTCACATTAATGGAGTAGTGACGACGCCTTACAAGTACAATAAAGCAAGGTGTTATCATACATGTTTACTTACGTTTTACTTCCAAACTTTCTTTCTGGCTCTAAAAATCTCACAGATGGCTCTCTTTCATTTTGGGGATAAATTGCATCAATAAAATTTGTTTTGAAGTTATACTTGTCTATTATTACGATTATTTATAGGTATACGAGCACAATCATTTATTAAAGTCAACTGTGTATCAGATACTAATGTGACTTACTAAATCTAAGCCAGCCGTGTTCTGGGATCTATTCTCCCTTTCTCTCATAGGAATGCACATGTACACAGAGATAGAGACAGAGCTGAAGATGAAGTTACTTTTTTTTCTGAATGCCAAGGAACTGTAATGGCTCATTGAGCATAATTCATTCAACAGCCTTGGATGTCATGTCTGTCTCTACGTGACCCTCTCATTCATGCTCACTCCTTCTACATCTTCGGATGTGAATATGTAAATGGTGCAAAGTTCCCCTAAAAGTTCACAATATTTCATAAATAAATTTTCCTTGTCGTTGGACTCTTGTCACATGTAGAATTATGCTCTGGATTAGATCTATTTCCCCACTCGCATTTTACAAGTGGAGTTAAGTGAGTCATGCTTTCCTTGAGTTTTCTATTGACAAGGCAGAAATGTTAGGCTCACCTGAGATAATACAATTTTCCCTTTTGGGATAAATTCAATCAGTTAAGAAGAACTCAGAGTTTTCATTGCTAACTGGTAAATAATTTAAAATTTTCATTGTTAACTGGAAATATTGAATGTATACAAGAATATATATATTTTTGAATGATCTGAACATGAATTTTCAAGAGTACATGTTGTTGTTACAAAAGAGCATAAAATATTTTATTATTTATCCTCTTCTTTTTCTCCTTCTCTTCCCAATCCCTGCTGAAAAATGTAACTACATATTTTTTCCTCAAACATTTCTGTACAGAATTCAGCATCATGAGCTCTAGGCTTTAGTAAAGGTGAGGAAAGATATCTTTGATTTTAAGGAAAGCTGTGTTGCTATTTCCTCCCTATCCATGGCTCCTGTAGATGGTGACTATGAGGTTAATCAATTTTAATGGATTTAATTCACAAATTCTAACATCAATGTGGCACTAAGTCATGAAAAGAAGAAAGAAATTTAAAGCCACTACAAACAGAAACCTATAGAATCAGTGTGTTTAGTGAGACATAAATGTTAACCATCATGTCTTAAAAATGACTTCTTAACAGCATCTGGTCTAGCAACATTACAGATAGTGTTTTTTGTATTTTTATGTCTTTGTGTCCAAATTCATTTTCAGAGCAAAATACTAAACTTCAAGTTAAATATGGAACTATAAAAGCTACTTTAGTGAAAATAAATTGGTCAAATCAAGTTAATCTGCTTAAAATTCGGGAAAAAAGATTGGGTTTTCACTGACCTGGGTCTACTTGATGGTGGATTCTTCCATTTTTAGTGATTACGTTCTTCTTCTACAGACATATGGAGCACAGCCACAAAGAGACTGCGAGCTGACACATGGGACATTGAAATTCCTCCGTCTCTGGACAGCTTTCCCAATTTGGACATTTTAGTTTATTTTGGTTTCCACTGTCAGTCTGGATTTACTCAGAAAATGAGCTGTTTCATTTAGAAGACTTCAGTATCTCTAGGATTTAATTTCCACTCACTTTCTTGGTTTCCTATGAAAGTATAAGCCAATTATATATATATGTCATATAAAATATATATATTTTCAGATCTCTTAGAACTATGTTCAATCCAAATTAAAAACAAGGGGAATAATGCAAAGTTCTTCAAATCTGGAAAATCAGTATATGCAATTATAATATGAATTAAGTGAATCAAATCCGCTTAATTAGACATTGTTTTTGCAAACATTGCAGACATTGTTTTTGCTGAATTTTTGTTTCCTTAAGAGTCGATGAACAATGTGGAGAGATTTCTTTTATTCCTCATTCATATCTTCCTTTTGACTCTGTTTCCCTAGACACCCACTAAACTCAAGAGTAGTGTCTCTCAAACAAATCTTGATCTTGTTGGTACATGGCTCTGCTGCTGTCATTGCCTCACAGGCCCTTCTTTGTAATTCTTTCTTCATTGACTCTAGAGAAGTGTTTAAATACACTTTCACTGACTGCAGGATTTGGCAATGCATTGACCTCTCTAGTACCCAGAGGATTAGTAATTGGCCCTTTTGGAATCTTTACCAAAGCAATAGTCAGGGTCCTTCACTTACTCCTGTTTGGCACCCACAAGCATCACTAGTGGCTGGTTTTAGAAATGCAATTGAGCCTGGGTTAAAGATATGTCTGTCGCTATAGTTTAGGATAAGACTTGGGTAACATAATTTGGAAACTTTCATTATAGGGCTATTTTTCTAATTGTGACATTGTTGAGCCTGGCCTGGTTTTAGGCAAAGGTCAGAGTTCAGAGAATGGATTTATTTGTCTCTGAAAACATGACTGAGTGAAAAGTTATAGTAGCTCTGAAGAACGAAAATGCCAGTCTTCAAGGTCATGTGCCTGAATTACTCTGGAAGATTGTGATATTTTTATTAGTAACTGACTGAGTGAACTTAGATGGTAGGATCCCCAGCTACCAGAGATGGAGTAATTTAAAACTTATAGAAATTTTAACTTCCCATGGGATGATTACCTAGATGACACATTCTCATGAGTAATTCAGGAGTATGTATCTTTTCTCTGTATCCAACAAAGAGAGAATGGCTAGTGGACTTAGAATTAGGCACCACACTTTACCAAGTAGCCATTGAGACTATCGCACTCTGCCAATCACTCATGTATACTGACATCCAGAGGTGTAGAATAGAGGTGCTTTAGAAAGGAGGCTCCACTACTATATTGTCTCCTTTAGCTTCTGAGGTGATGAAGAACTGGTTTAAGCCTCACATGGAATTACCTTTTTTGCTATTAACTTTTACCTTTAAAACAAACTATCACATTCCTGAAGTCCCAGATCAGAAAAGCAAAGCCTTTAGCTCTATTCTCAACAATCAACTGTTTTGCTCCTTTGTTTGCTACTCTCTCCCTTGTTATTTAATTTTTAAATTGTGGTTATATATATAAAAAATTACCATTTAACCATTTTAGGTGCACAGTTCAGTGGTGTTAAATACATTCACATTGTTGTGTGCCCATCCCCACCATTCATCTACAGAAAATTTTCATCTTCCCAAATGGATACTCCCTAACTGCTAAACAATTACTCCCTATTCCTCTTTTCTCCAAGCCCCTGGCAACAACCATTCTATTTTCTGTCCAAATACTTTAACAGAAAATAGAAGTACCTACTATAAATGGAATCATATTAACACAATATTCATCCCTTACTATCTGGTATATTTCATTTAATGTAATGTCTTCATGGTTCATTCATGTATTAGCATGTGTTAGAATTCTCTTTTTTAAGGTTGAATAATATTTTATTGTGTGAGTAAACCACATTTTGTTCATCCATTATTCCTTGATTTTTTTATTATAGTGATAACATTTAACATGAGATCTATCCTCTTAACAATATTTTAAGTATACAGTCCAGTTCTATTAACTATAGATGGAATGTTATACAGCAGATCTCTAGAATTTATCTTGAATAACTGAAACTTTATCCCTATTGAATAGATACTACAAACTGCTGCTTTCCCCCAGCCTGTGGCAATTACCACTGTAGTCTCTACTTCTATGAGTTTGAATATTTTTGACATGTCATATCAATGGAATAATGCAGTATTTGTCCTTGAGTGGCTTATTTCACTTAGCATAATGCCCTAAAGTTTTATCTATGTTGTTTTTTGGAGTTCTTTTTTTTCCTTTTTAATTTCAGCATATTATGGGGGTACAAATGTTTAGCTTATGTCTATTGCCCTTGCCCCACCCAAGTCAGAGCTTCAAGAGTGTCCATCGCCCAGAGAATGCTCACCACACCCATTAGGTATGTATATACCCATCCTCTCCTCCTCCCTCCCATCTGCCTGACACCTGATGAATGATATTACTATATGTGCACTTAAGTGTTGATTGGTTAAAACCAATTTGATGGTAAGTACATGTGGTACTTGTTTATCCATTCTTGTGATACTTCCCATAGAGTGGGTTTCAGCTCAATCCAGGAAAATACAAGAGGTGCTAGATCACTGTTGATTTTTGTGGCTGAGTAGAACTCCATGGTGTACACACATATACCACATTTTATTAATCCACTCAGGTATTGATGGGCGCTTGGGTATTTTCCACATCTTTGCAATTGTGAATTGTGCTGCTATAAACATTCTAGCACACATGTCTTTTTTATAGAATGTCTTTTTCTCCTTTGGGTAGATGGCCAGTAATGGGATTGCTGGATCAAATGGTAGTTCTACTTGTAGCTCTTTGAGGTATCTCCATATTACTTTCCACAGAGGTTGTACTAGTTTGCAGTCCCACTAGAAGTGTGAGTGTTCCTATCTCTCTGTATCCACAACTCTATGTGATTTAAACAACACCCTGTCCTCCAAACTGGAGAGGAATTGCTGTCTGATACCCACGGTCTGGAAGTCTGGAGCTTGTCTCATTTCTTTCCACCCTCCTCTATTCCGTGGTTTCTCCTGGGCCTCTGCCTGCAGGCAGGAGCTCAATTCAGCAGAGCTCTCCCTTGACTGTGATGCAGGCCAGGAGGTTCCTTGCCCAGGATCACGGCCTTAGCTGGGAGTGTGGCCTTCCCATGGGAAGAAGGGTGCTCCTAGAGCATGCTGCAGCTAAGACCTACACTGATCTGCCCCTGAAGGTTCACACACCCCAGTGACTAGTTCACAAATATCCCTTCTGTGCTCCTGGGCAATGCGACTGAGACGTGGGTTTATGGGATCTGGCCTGCAAGCCTGTCCCCTGGACCCAGAGATCAATCCCTGACCATGCCAGGGAGAAGAATTCGGGTCCCAAGTCACCCACAGGGGGCCCATACTGGATCAATGTCTTTTTGCCTTGGGGTTTGCCCTGCTCTGATGGATTCACCAGGCAAGCCACACCAGGGAGGGCTGGCGGGTAGGGAGCTCACAGTCCAAGCGCCCCTTAGTCCACTGTAGGGCCCCCAAAAGGAAAGATTCCATTCCCTGTGGATGCCTTTGAGTGGTGGCTAAATTGTCTCTCTTGGCAGCTTCAGGTAGGGTAAGGGAAGGGGAGAATGAAGCAATATAGTGCTTGCCTATCGGCTTGGGTCTGTGGGGTGGGAGGTGTCCCAAGGTGGGTGGGAGGTGTCCCAAGGTAGCTGGGAGCCTGTTGCCCTATCCGCAAGAGGCTATCCACTCACTGGTGGCAGCAGTCTTGGGCTGGTATCAGCAGGTCTCACCAGCAGCTTAGGAGCCCACCAGCAGTCTGAGATGTAAGGGGGGGAAATTTAACTGTTCCACCTACCCTTCTCACTGGTCTCCAAGCCTCTGGGGGTTTAGACCCTGCCAATGCCTTTCTCCTTCCAGTTCTGCTCCGCAAACTTTTCCTGTGGAGTGTCCTAAAGTTTCAGGTACCCTTCCTTCTGACCTTCATCTGATCTATGTTTGTCTGCCTGTGTATTTTTTTCCACTTTCATCTAAAATTTCTCCTTCTTGCAGAGACGCTCTGGTTGGAGGTGTTTCTCATCCACCATCTCACCGATCTCCTCAAAATGTGGTCCTTCCTTTGTGGTTTGATTGACTTTTTTTATTGATACAAATTTATTCCTTGCTCTTTTTCTTTTGTCTATCTTACATAGATATTTTCTTTGTGGTTACCATGAAATTCATGTAATATATTTACAATAATACATCTTCTTTATGAGTTAAGGCTTTTGTCATTAAATAATGACCTTCTTTGTATTGTCTGACAGTTTTTCACTTGGAATCTATTTTATCTAAAGATAGTGAGGCCTGCTGTCTTTTGGTTACCATTTGACATATCTTCTTCTATCTCTTTACTTTTGGTTTATGTGTGTCCTTAAAACCAAAGTGAATGTTTGTTGGCAGAGTATAGTTGGATTTAGCTGGATTTCCTTTTTTAAAAATCCATTCAGCCACTCTATGTCTTTGGATTGGAAAATTTAATCAATTTACATCAAAGTAATTATTAATAGGCAAGAATTTACCACTGCTATTTTGTTGAGAGTTTTGTTTCTTTGGTCCTTTGTTCCTTTCTTCCTTTTTTGGTTTATCTTTGTGTTTTACTGATTATCTATAATGCTAACTTTTGATTCTTTTCTCTTTGTTGTTTGTTTTTCTGCTATAGGATTTTGCTTTGTGGTTACTGTGAGACTTACATAAAGCATCTTATAGTTATAATAGACTATTTTATACTGATAACAAATATGTATAAATTTGGCTTGATCAATTCTGCTATTGACCCTCTATTATATTTTTTATTCCATTCACTGTACTGTTTAGCTCTAGAATTTCTGTTTGATTTGTTTAGATAATTTCAATCTCCGTATTAAATTTCTAATTTTTGTCAGTTATTTTTTCTCTCATTAAATTTAATTATTTCTCTGTATTTTCTGAAGTTTACTGAGCTTTCTTAAACAATAATTTTTAGTTCTTTGTCAAGGAGTTCATAAATCTCCATTTCTGTAGGGTTGATTTCTGGTGCTTTATTTTGATCCTTTGGTGGTGTCATGTTTCCCTGATCATTCCTGATCTTTGTAGTTATGCATGAGTTTCTGTGTATTTGAAAAAGTAGGGACTTATTTCAATTTTTTCAGACTGTCTTTGTCTGGGAAAGCCCTTCAATAATAAGTCCATCCAAGGAGTCTGTGCATACCATCTGTTGTGGTTCACACATAGGCCTGATACCAGAGTTTTTGGGCAGCTTAGCCTGGTGTCTGTGTCAACAGGTAGATGGGTCTGGCACCTGGGTCTGTGAGGTTTCACCTGGAGTCTGGATCCACTGGGTGGACTTGTTGATTGAATCTATAAGAGTGGGCCTAGAGCCTTGATTTCTGAGGGTATGCCTGTAGCCTATATTCATGGGGGACAGCTTGAATCCTATTTCCTTAGGGCTGAATTGGTGCTGGGATGGACATTGAGCCTGAGTCTGCAGGGACCAGCGTTACCCTTGGATGGGCCTGGTGCCAGGATCCATGGGGTTGGCCTGATGCTGGGGAATTCCTGAAGCCGGAGTCTATGGGGATGGGCCTGGATTCTGGGTCTACAGCATTTTGTCTGGAGTCTGGGTCTGTAGGAGTGGTCCTGGAGCCTCAGTCCATGTGGCTGGCCTGGAATCAGGGTTTACTGGAGTTGGCCTGGACCCTAGGTCCATTGGAGCAGGCCTAGACCCTGGGTATACTGGATCTTGGGGCCTAGACCCTGAGGCCAGCCTGGTGCCATGGCAGGCATGGATTCTGGATTTGTAGGGTTAGTCTGGAGCCTAAGATTGTAGGTGCTGGACTGGTACCTAGAGTCACAGGGTTGTCCTAAAGTCTGGAGCTGTGGGAATCTGATTGGAGCTTAAGTCTGTGGGTGCCAGCCCAGAGACTCGGTGTAGTGGTGCTGGTCTGGAGGGTCCATGAGGACTAGGTGGGTTCTATGGTCTCAGGTGCTGACCTGGAACTTGGGCCCATAGGGGCAGTTCTGGAGTCTGGGTTCATGAGGGTGGCCCAGTGCTGGAGTCTATATGGATGTTCCTGGACCCTGGGTCTGCTAGAGCAGGCCTTTGCCCTAGGTCTGCTAAAACATGGGATTGCAGGGGTCAACATGGAGGATGGGGCCACAGGTAATGGTCTGACAATGGATAAGCCTGAAGCCTGGGTACACATGTGAGTGCTGGCCTGGTGTCTGAGGCTAGGCATGCTGACTTGATGCTGGGTTGGACCTGAAGCCTGGGGCTATGTGGGCCAACCTGGCTCTGGGCTGGTCTAGAACATGGGGCAGGCCTGGAACCTGAGGCTAGAGGGACAGGTCTGTCGCTGGGCAGGCCATGAGCCTCACTCAACCTGAGGGCTGGACTTGGACTCTGGGTCCATTGGCCTTATGACTAGGGCTGAAGGAGCCTGTTTCACATTGGGACAGGCCTAAAATCTGGAGCTTCTGGGGTCTGCCTGGCAGTGTTGTGGTCCCAGAGACCAGGCCAGCTGTGCAGTCCTGGAGCCTGGGACCATGGGTGGACTTCCTAGCACTGGGTTTTACTGGGGCAGGCCCCGTGTTGAAGTCAGAGGCAAAGTACAGTGCTCATTTTCCTCTCCTTCCCCTATGTAGAGGTTATCTCTCCACATCTTGCTGCCTGGGGTGGAAGGTCTGACACAGTTAATATAAAACTGACTGTCCCCCCTACCCCCTTCAAAGTGTCTTTTCTATTTCTGTGCTATACTCAGGTGCTATAATATCTCACCTGGTTTCCTTAGCTCTTGTGAAGATGTTTTCATGCATGGATAGCTGTTCAAATTGATGCTTCTGTCGGGGGACAAGAGTTGGAAAATCTTATTCTTCCATCTTGCTGTCATGTGGTGAGAATCTGGATACAATTATTGATGAAGAAGCTTAAGCTTGGGAGATTGAATCTGTGTTAGTTCCTATTTTCCTGATAAGTAGGAGGCATAATATTTTTAGATTAAAGGGAAATTTGTAGAATATAGGTTATAGGGAATTGGTGGGAAATGGCAATGTAGGTGAGAATAATGTGTAGTTTAGAACAGCCAAAAAATTTGCTCAGGAAACTTTGAAGACCTCATTGTCACTGGAGTTAGTAGTTTTTGTTGTCACCCTTTTGTGTATAATTTTCCTCAGTATTGCCTTACATCTTAGGTAAAGGGAAAAAAGAAAATGGTGTATAAATTTATGGTTTAAATATGTCAGTTAGTGTACTGGTGTTTAGTGTTAAACCAAAGCAGAAGAAGGCTGTATTGAGACTTGGTTTTGGCCAGGCATGGAGGCTCACGCCTGTAATCCTAGCACTCTGGGAGGCTGAGGTGGGAGGATCACTTGAGGTCAGGAGTTGAAGACTGAACTGAGTAAGAGTAAGACCTCATCTCTACTAAAAAGTAGAAAAAAAAATTATCCAGGAAACTAAAAATTAGAAAAAACTAGCCGGGCATGGTGGTATACACCTGTAGTCCCAGCTACTTGCAGGGATGAGGCAGGAGGATCACTTGAGCCTAGGAGTTTGAGGTTGCTGTGGGCTAGGCTGACACCACGGCACTTTAGCCCAGGCAACAGAGCGAGACTATGTCTCAAAAAAAAAAAAAAAAAAAAAGAAGCTTGGTTTTGTAAGGATTGTTATGTACCCATTTAATGCTGTTTGAAACTCAAGAAAATTGCAAGTTACGTTCATATGTTCTTTCCTTAACACTTATAAATATTTTATAAAGTTAGTTATTAGGATAAGCTGCATTTTGCTGTTCAAAATGAATTTTGAACTGTTAGTGGTTTAACATGTAATTTTATTTCCTGTTTAGACAAAATCCATTGAGAGTTGGGTGATCCTCTGGGGCAGCTGTTCTTCGTGCAGTTACTCAGTAATCCAGATTGTTTCCTCTGTGTGCCCTTCCATCTCAATGGAAGGCTAGGCGTGTCTTCCTGTGTGTCTTCCAGGCTTGCTGCAGCAGGGAGAAAAGAAAGCTGGGGAGTAGCACACTGGCTCCTAAATAGTTATGACTAAATGTGACACATATTACTTCTGCAACCTTGGTCCTATTTCGAAACAAGTAGGCTGGAAAATATGGTGGTAGCACATAGATATTTAGTGATCAGCAAATGGGTTGGTCATAAAGGAGAATAACTGATCTCATTTGGAATCAACCATTTACTAAACTGTTAAATATTAAACCATATGTAATATATATATATAACATAAGATATAGGTATGACTATGGAGTTATTTGGGTTAATTCAGTCCTTATAAAGGTAGAAATGAAGATACTGAGATTTGCAGGACTCCTGACCTGACCCAGATCTAGATCTTCTCTTTTCATGTGGGTTCTTTTTCTCAGAATTGCACTGTGTCCATATCTCAAATTAATCCCCACCTCATTGGTCTGTATTTGGCTGCAATTCTCTACTCAAATTTGAATGTGCAGAATTTCTGCCTTGATTACTCAGATATTGACTCTCTTTTGGGTCAGCTACTTTTGTTACTATTAGCTAAGGCAAAAATCCATCCAACAAAAACCATTTTGGAGGTGATATGATGTATAGGATATTTTTGACAGAAAAAAATGCTCCACAAAATATCTTCTACCCGAGAAATTATGTCCATCGTTGTCTTATGGCTGTACCTGGAAGAATATTATACCCATCTTTGGCTTTAGGCAGAGAAAATAATTTGTTCTGGGAAGAGTAAGATTATAATGTGAATGGTGCCCCCTGGAGTTGTGCAACACAGCAGCATCACTTCTGGATGAGTTTTGCCTTAATGACTCTCATTCCTCAAAATTCATTCATTTCTAGTTGATCTTTATCTCTCATAATAATAGATCCATCTTGATTTCATTAGTTGGGATTAAAACTATGTATTTTCAACAAAATATTTAGCAAACAGGCCTTTTGGTTTAAATATTTTAATTATGTAGTCTGTTAGTTATAGAATCTGTACCTGAAACTTTGCAGAGAATTGTTCTACCAAATACATACACTCATAGATTTTTTTCATAAATTGTGACATTTTTATGTTGCCTAGTAATGTCTCTTTTATCAATAGTTTGTAAATGTCAAGAAGTTTCTAATTGGAAGATACTGTAGTCATTGTCTAATTAAATATTGATCTTTTATGAAAGAGAAATTATTGAAGATTCCAGAAAGCAAAGGGAACAAAATATACTTAAACTCACATATTTGACTGGAAGACCATTATCCTTTCCATTAGTCACACACGTTGTTACAATATAAATCAATTTTGTTTTTATATTCTCTATGCACACAAATTATTACCCAAGATTACACTTTGGCACCAGAGCTTCCTCATGGCATTTTTCACCTCTGTGTTTCTGAGGGTATAGATTAAAGGATTTAGCATAGGTGTCACCATCGTATAAAATACGGCCACAGCTTTATCAATGGGGAAGGTGATCATGGGCCGAAGGTACACAAATATACAGGGTACAAAGAATAGGACGACTACAGTGATATGGGAGGCGCAGGTGGAGAGAGCCTTCCGCTGTCCTTCAGTGCTGTGAGTCTTTAGGGAGCAAAGGATGAGGACATAGGAGGTGATAAGAATAGAAAAAATGAGCATACACATCAGCCCACTGTTGGCGGCAACAAAGAGTCCAAAGATGTGAGTGTCAGTGCAGGAGAGTTTTAGCAGAGGGAAAAGGTCACAGATGAAATGGTCAATGACATTGGGGCCACAGAAAGGCAACCAGACCATACAGAGAATTTGAATCAGAGCATGAAGGAAACCGCCGGCCCAGGCCATAGCCACCAGGAGGCTGCACACCTGTCTGTTCATTGTGATCATGTAGTGCAGGGGTTTGCAGATGGCCACATAACGGTCATAGGCCATCACCACGAGCAGGATGATCTCGACTCCCCCAAAGAAATGTTCTGCAAAGAGCTGAGTCATGCACCCACTGAAGGAGATAGTTTTCTTTTCAGCGAGCAAGTCGAATATCATTTTGGGGGCCATAGTAGAAGAGCAACAGCCATCTATGAAGGACAAGAAAGACAGAAAAAAATACATGGGAGAGCCCAGGGCTGGGCTGGTGGTGATTGTTACCACAATGAGTAGGTTGCCTGCCAGGGTGAGAAAGTAGATGACTGTGAACACAGCGAACAAGAGTTTCTGCATATCTGGGTTCTGTGTCAGGCCGAGCAAGATAAATTCTGTCACGTTATTCACTCGCTCCATGGATCCACTTTCACATTCGGATAATCAGTTTATCTGTGAATAGGACAAGGACTGCAATTGTGGCACACGAGTTTTCAACAAGAAAATAATTTTGGTCAAGATTATTTTCTGTACCACTGATAGAATTCCCAAGCAGATACACCCAAGACTTCAAGTTGGGCTATATTATTATATTAGTCCATAATGACACAAGTTCCTCTTCTCTGTCATGCATGGAGACACACAGACACAGCCCAATACACATATTCATTCATATATACAAGCATGGTTTTATGATGTTGACATGTTAGGCACCTTTCTCAGTCACAGCCATAGTATTTTTTTCTCATTAAAAAACAGGAATAAAAAGAGGACCATACGGAGTTTGTTATTCTTATTATTTTTAACTTGCTTCAGGGTGAATATAGAACATCAGGTGAATTCAGTTTGAAATTAGGGATGATGTAGTCACATTTCAAAATCAAATGAACTGAGTGACTGTTTGAGGCTGCAGTAACATGCTGGCAGAGAGATTTGTGAGTTTGTGCCACCTCCAGACAGAACTGTATAAGAATGCTACCCAACACCTCTGGAAGAAGCATATCCTGAAGAGGATAAAAAATAGCATCATGCAATGCAACATTCCCCAAATTTATTTGAAACTTCGGAATTCAGTGTTTGGAGAACTCCTGTCATGTTTAGATTTCAGGGGCATTTTGCAAATCAAAACTCAATTTAAGGAAGACTATGAAAAATTATCTGGCTCTGTTTAGAAAACAGATACTTTTAAGGTGAGGAAACAAAAGCACCATAATTTATTGGACAGAGCATGTTCTTTAGAATTAGATTGATTATGTTTACATTCCGTTTTCACTAATTATCAGCCACACAGTGTTGAGTACAAATATTAGTCTTACTGCACCTAAGCTTTTTCGTATATAAAATGGGAAAAATAAATGTCATAGAGGAATTGAAGCATATCGGTATTCTTCAATACTATTTATACCTTAAAGGTAAACATATAGCCTACCACACATTCCAAATCTTGATAAAAAGAACAAAAATGAAAAAACTCACATATCATTATTCTTATCCTTGAAATATCTGATTGTTGTTATAGTAAGAGATTATTGTAATATTAAGAGAAAATAAATGATACAACTCAAGATGTGAAAAACAACCAATTATATTCAGAGAAAAGGTGGAATACAGAAATCAATACGTCGGGAAATAGAAAAATTTTAGACTTAAATTTAAAAGCTTTTTGATATTTTAAAAATATAAATAAAACTGATGAATATAAATAAGCTCATAAGAAGCAAGTAGGGTCAAATCACAAAAGGACATTATTTGTGAAGAATATTTAAAAGTTATTATGTGTAGTTCATAACAGATCTTCTAATAACTGAATAGGCATTTTCCAAAAAAAGTAAATCTTCACCTAATGCCATTACCAAAAAAAGAAAAAGTAAAAAAAAGGAGAGAAAACAATAGCATGTATTAAAGACTTCAAATACGACATAGATCTGTTAAAAAATAGAAAAAAAATATGAGTAATATACCTCTCATCTCTGGCTAAAGAAGGAGATTTTTTAAACAAAAATGCAATGATATAAGATACAGAAGAAAAATGATGAATTCATCTTCATAAATATATAGAACACCCTAGGAGAAAATTTGCAACAAGTTATGACAATTGTTATAGAAAACTATATAAAAACTATTATAGAAATAGTTTTTAACAAATTAAAATATTCAGTCACATGATCATAAAATAGGGGCAAAACTAATAAAAATTATTCTCAGAAAAAACATTAGACATTTAAAAAATTTCATAAGACACTTTTTGAAGAAATGCAATTTAAAAACAATGAAAAACTAATTGGCAAACTGGCAAAGATTTAGACAGTCATATTGTTCAGTGCTGGTGAGTGTATATTGATATAAAATATTCTGGAAAGAAGTTTGGCCTGATATAATAAGGGTTTAATTATAAATTTATGGTCATGTCTCTTAATATTCCATATTTTTAGACATGTACTCTAGATAAAATATAGATAAAAATTATGTATACAGATTGTATAATATTTCATAATAATGAGAAAGTAAAGACAATCCAAATGTCTACCTCAAGAGGAACACTTAAATGAATTATAGTTATGATATGTCAAGTGGACTTTAGTCATTGGAAAGAAAAATTAATGATGTGGAAAGATTATTTCAATATAATATTGAGTGGAATATATAAAATGGCTTATATATATTATGATCTAAATGGTCTAAAATGCTATATTTCCATAGAACATCTGAAAAAAGTATGCTAAAGACTAATCATGCTTACCTGAATTGTGGGATTAAGGACAATTTTTGTGTTCTTTTAAAAACTTCCTGATCTGAGTTTTCTACAAAGGGTATATATTATTACCTTTATAGTTAGTAAAATAATTTAATAAAAGAAATTTTATTTTATTATCAGGTCTGGGTCTATAATATCCTGAGTGACTGTTTTTTCTTAGTAGACTTGGTATGCTGGTTATTATTCATAAAAATATGTGACGGTAGAAAAACACATTTAAATCCAACTCACCTGTAAATTGAAGACCCTAGTATCACCTTGAGAAAAAAATTATGAATAAGGAAAACAAGTAACAGGTCCATTCCGTAACAAGGTATCATATTTGTAGAGAACAGTTTGCATGGAGTTCGCATTCACTGACCCATCACTAACTGCTGATTTATAGATTCACACATTTTTAACTTAAGTATTATATATCTTTCCTCAGTTAGTGACTTAAAAATGGTTGCTAAAAGAGAAATAAAGCTGAGTTCATGGGCTGGGTTTATTTTGCTCTATAGGGTCATACCATGCATTGAGTATGAGGTACAAGCATTCCAGCCTGGAGAATGAATTTCTTTAGTTAACCTCCAAAGGCTTACTTAGGCTTCCACTAGGCTTCAAAAGAAATTGATGGAAAAACCCCTAACCATTGAAGGATATCTCTCTTTAAGCTTCCTTATAACATATTTGCCAGTCTTTCTTGATGACCAGATGAAGTATATTATAAAAGTCACTTGAGAGCACTGAGATCCAAGCTGATTTAAAGACCTGAAAATAGCAAACTATATTAAAGCACAAAGATTAGGGATTGCAAGCACCATGAAATCAGCAATAAATAAAAGTTGCCTCAGAGTAGCAGGTCCCCAAAGTCAGCCATTTTAAGCCTTTTTCTTAGTAAGCCTGCGCTCAGCCTGGAGATAGCTCCTTTGGTCCCTGGAAGTTTGGATCCAAATAAGTTGGAAACTTAGAACCAAACAGCATCTGCGATTTGTACCTGATTATGCTTATGTGGTCTTCCTGGGTCAGAAATCCTCAGAGTCCATCCTTGTCAACATTTTCAAATGTGGATTCAGGGACATATTTAATGGATATTATTCAAGTGCAAGGAGTTAGGGATGCTCTGACCTCTCAGCTCCCAGAGGATTAGAATTAGCAGCTTGAGCCAAGATGGCAGCCAAACCAATTTATCCTGTTCTTTCTCTTGTGACCATGACATCTGTTTCCAAAGAGTGGGGAGACAGCCATATAGACTGGGTTAATAGCTTCTCTCAAAAGGTTAGGAAGTTATCTCAGAGCCCGAGACCCCAAGCACAGAATGTCTTATTCATGGGACTATGGATGCATGAGCCAGTCAGAGCCTATCAAACAACCCTAAGATACCTGTCCAATATAGTTAGGTATTATATAGGTATGTTCCCATGATTGGGTAGACATTGTTAGTTTCCCACAGAGCAGCTATTTTCTGTCTTCTTTCTTTATAATAGAACTCCATTTTGTTCCTATGTCAGGTAGACATGTGTTTGGGGAAATGTGGGGTCTATGCAGGCCACAGGTGTGAATTCAGATTAGCTGAGACCAATTGTAGGGAGGATTGAGCAAGGTAACATGTGAAAATGTCTAAGTCGGTGCAAAACCGCTATTCTGTTATTAACACCCTGATGATAGACACATGTACACTAGAGAGACTGCTCTTTAATATTAAATAACTGAATCATGCTTTTGAGTAAGAGCTTCACTGGCTCTCCTACTGACTACTTACGTTGGTTCCTCAGCCTATTTATAGTTGGGTTTCCACATCTGTTAAAAGGGGGTGATAGTTGTACCTACCTTCTAGGACTGTTTTGAAGGTTATATGAGATAATGCATGTAAGCAATTAGAATAATGCTTGGCAACATGTAAATCTCACTGTTATCTGTTGTCATTTTCTGTACAGGAAATTGGAGCTCATGGTGTGACTGATTCAGGTTTCTGGCAAGAACTGTCTCAACTCATATATATATATGTGTGTGTGTGTATATATATATATACACACACACACACACACACACACACATATATATATATATATATATAGTTTGTCTTCTTTACTCTTATGTTTGGTAAGATAGGGAAGTTCCAGAAATTAGGAGAGAAGAAAGGCCAAGTTTTGAGGTGTCTGATTCATAAGCCATTATAATTATAAAATATTTTTCTGAGAGTTTGATATTTTTCTTTACACTAAAAAATCTTTGAGTGAAGTTAAGATTCCCTGAAAAGGTTGCAGATGGAGATACTGGAAATGTGGATACAATGAGAAGTAACAAATAATAAACACTTTCTATCAGTCACTTTGCTAACTGTGGTATCTCATCTGATTCACACATAGTCCCCATGAGGAAAATATTAATTCCATTTTATGTATAAGGAAATTGATGCTCACTCTGCATAAGTATCATTTATTTAAGGTAAGAAAGCTAATTATTGGTAGAGCTTCAATTTAAGTTCAGACTGACTTAATTCTAAGCCTGAGCTCTATCATGATATTATACTTGACTAGACAGTGATTCCATGATGTGTCTCATTTGTTGGGTGTGATGGGAGGGGAGGGGCTGATGCAGGCCAGCTGTGAGTTGTTTAGCAAGTTTGGTTCTACCTGAAGTGGCAAGCAGAACATATTCCTCAGTCAGATCCCATGTGCAGCAATTGCGCATAAAGGAGAGGCATGGAGAAATGACAACATCTCTCATCTTCCTTTCCTACCTTTGGGCTGTATCCTGGGGAACTGCCTTGGTGCCATCTTGGAAGTTTTGATTCTGGAAATTTCCTGATGCCTGTGGAATGGAAAGGATGACTGAGCAGAAACTCAGACATAGGACAAGAAACATCCTCTACGTGAATGAGATGTGTCAGGGTCTTAGAGAAATAATACACAATAGACATAACCTGGGTATGATTTTCAATTCTTCTATTTATTATATGGCTCAATGCTTGTCACTTAACATACTGGAGCCAATAAAACAGACTTAAATTAGGATTATTGGGGGGAACACTAAAAGATAGCATGTGAAAACCAGCTAGTGAATTATGCATGGAAAACATTTGGAAAATATTTTCTGAATTAAATTGAGAGAAATGTTTGCATTTTCCTTGGGCTGTGCAAAGGCAATGTATGTAACCAAAATGTTTGTACCCCTGTAATATTCTGAAATTAAAAAAAGAGAAATGGGCTTTTGTCAAAAATGGCGGACTAGGGATGATCTCCTTGCTCTTTGCTCTTGGAGTGGGAGGTGAAGAAGGCGGCCCGAATCACTCGAGTGGGTAGTTCTCCTACAGGATCAGCTTCACAGAACTGCAGGGAAGCTTCGAGGGGCAGCAGCACCAGGAAAAGGAAGAAAGTGACTCAGTGGATTTACCTTGAAGTTCCGAGAATCCGAGTGGTACTGCGGGGATTTGAGTGTAAGCTGGCTGTGCTTAGCGGCCAGCCAAACGGCTGTGTGATCCTTCCTACAGGAGAACAACTTCTCCCTCATGGACCTCCACGCCCACGCAAGCAGAGAAGTGCCTGAAGACAGCGTGAAGAAGTAACATGGACGGGCAGGCAGGTTGGAGAGGAGGCAGGAGCAGAAAGTAATTTGAAATCTCCAAGGCACCGTGTAAGGTCGCCATTGCTGGGAGAACTATAAACACTAGAGGCTTATGCCTCGCTTGTGAAGGGACAGAAAAGTGAGACAGATTGCTCATTTGACTGAGTTGCCTGGTGGACTTGGGCGGCGGCCCAAGTGCTGCAAAGGAGGGAACAGAAGAGGGGAGCGAGAACCATCCTCCGGCAACCTCCCGGGGTCTCCAGAGGCCCAAGCCCCGCTGCTGCGGGACGCGCCAATAGTTTTCGCCCCTCGGCGGAACTTGTCTGTGGGTCCCAGCCTCCGCGGGTCCCAGCCTCCACGGATCCTTTGCAGGGATTTCCAGTGGCTTGGACTGCGGGTACGCGCCGATAGTTTTCGCTCCTTGGGGGAACTTGTCCATGGGTCCTAGCCTCCGCGGATCCTCTTCAGGGATTTCCAGCAGCTTGGACTGCGGGTATGCACCAATAGTTTTCACCCCTCGGTGGAACTTGTCCGGGGTTCCAAGCCCCTTGAGCACTGCTGGTGAAGGGACAGAAGGCGGGGTGAGAGCCATCCTCCTTGGACCCTCCCCAGGGGTCTCCAACGACCCAAGCCCCGCCCTCGCAAGGACATACAGATAGTTTTCACCCCTCCGAGGAACTTGTCCATGGTTCCCAGCCACCTGAGCTCTGCAGGTGAAGGGACAGAAGGCAGAGTGAGAGCCATCCTCTGCAGACCCTCCCCAGAGTTCCTTGACCCCAGAATTCAGCGACCCAAGCCCTGCCTCTGCGGGGATGCGCTGAGAGTTTTTGCCCCTTGGCGAAACTTGTCCGCGGTTCCCAGCCCCTTGAATTCTCCCGGTGAAGGGACAGAAGGTGGGGTGAGAGCCATCCTCTGTGGACCCTCCACAGGGGTCTCCAACGTCCCACGCCCCCACCGACGCAGGGACTCACAGATAGTTTTTGCCCCTGCCTGGAACTTGTCCATGGTTCCCAGCCACTTGAGCTCTGCTGGTAAAGGGACAGAAGGCGGAGTGAGAGCCATCCTCTGCAGACCCTCCCCAGGGGCCTCCAGCGGCCCAAGCCCCACCTCTGCAGGGATGCATGGATAGTTTTCAATCCTCAGCGGAACTTGTCTGCGGACCCCAGCCACTTGAGCTCTGCCGGTGAAGGGACAGAGCCAGAGGCGAGAGCCATCCTCTGCAGTCCCTCCCCAGGGATCTCCAGCGGTCCAAGTCCTGCCACCAGGGACGGAGACGTGTGGATAATTTTCACCCCTCGGCAAAACTTGCCCTCAGACCCTAGACACTTAAGAGCTGCCAGTGAAGGGGCAGAAGGAGGGGAAGAGAGCCATCCTCTGTGGACCCTCCCCAAGGGTCTCCAGCGGCCCAAGAACTGCCACCGGGGCGCAGAAAGTTTTCATCCCTCAGTGGAACTAGTCTACAGACTCCACCTGCTTGAGCTCTGCTGGGGAAGGGGTGTAAGAGAGGGCTAGCACCATCCTCCGTGGATCCTCCCCAGGGGTCTGCAGTGGCTAAAGCTCCACTGGTGACACACGGAAAAGGGATAGTCGTCACCCCTCAGTGGAGATTCTCAGTGGTCCCTGGCAGCTCAAGCACTGCTGATTTTAGCTCATAATCCATTCCCTGCATCTCCCATCGTCAATAAAGCATCCAGATGAGAAAGAACCAGAGAAAGTTTACAGGAAACATGAAGGACCAGAGAGAAAAGTCACCTCCAAAGCAAAATACTCATTTTCCATTGTCTGACACCAAATTACATGACATGAGTAAACTGACAGAGGAAGATTTCCGAATATGGATTGCTACAAAACTGAATGGAATTGAAGAGAAAATAGAATCACAACATAAAGAAACCACAAGAACAATACAAGAAATGAATGAAAGATTCTCCAAAGAAATTGAGACTATCAAGAAAAACCAAACAGAAATTCTGGCAATGAAGGAAACAATCAAGGATCTTTATAATTCAGTGGAAAGCCTAAAGAACAGGATGGACCATGCAGAAGAAAGAATCTCAGAACTTGAAGATTATGCCTATGCTCTAAACAAATCAGAGGAAGAAAGGGAACACAGAAACAAGAAACAAGACCAAAGTTTACAGGAAATGTGGGATTATGTTAAAAAACCAAATATCAGACTGATTGGGATTCCGGAAGGGGAAGAGGAACATTCTCAAGGACTGGAAAACTTATTTCACGGAATACTGGAGGAAAATATGCCAGGCCTGGCCAAGAATCTTGACATCCAAATAAAAGAAGCACACAGAACTCTGGGGAGACTCAATGTGAAAAGGCAATCACCTCGCCACGTGGTTTTTAGGCTGACCAAAGTAAACGTGAAAGAAACAATTCTCTGAGCAGCAAGACGAAAGCAGCAAATGACCTATAAAGGTAAGCCTATCAGACTAACAGCAGACTTCTTATCTGAAACCTTACAAGCCAGGAGGGATTGGGTACTTATCCTTAATCTTCTAAAACAGAACAAAGCCCAACCTAGAATTCTTTATCTGGCAAAATTAAGTTTCATCTATGAGGGAAAAATAAAATCCTTCTCAGACAAACAATCACTGAAGGAATTTGCAAAGACCAGACCATCCCTACAGGAAGTTCTTACACCTGCATTTCTAACCGAACAGGCCAGTAGACATTCCTCAAAGTGAAATCGTCAAAGAATTAAAGTTTAGATCTCGAACTAAAGGATGGCCCAAGGAGTAAGACAAAGCAACAAGACTCCACCCAACAATATGAATGGTAATCTTCCTCTAATTTCAGTCCTCTCAATAAATGTAAATGACTTAAACTGCCCTCTGAAGAGACATAGACTGGCAGAGTGGATAAAAGTGCACAAACCTAGCATCTGTTGTCTACAGGAAACACATCTAACCCACAAAGATTCCCGACAGCTGAAGGTCAAGGGATGGAAAACTATCATCCAGTCAAATGGAAGTCAAAAGAAAGCTGGAGTAGCTATACTATTTGCAGATAATATAAGCTTTAAAATAGCAAAAGTAAAAAAGGATAAAGATGGCCACTATATAATGGTGAAAGGGAAGATCCAACAAGAAGATTTAACAATTCTTAATATCTACGCACCCAATATAGGAGCAACCAATTACTTAAAGCAAACCTTGTCTAATATAAACACCTTGTTACATAACACTACCATAGTAGCAGGGGACTTCAATGCCCCACTGGATGATCTGGATAGATCCTCCGAACAGAAAATAAGCAAAGAAATAATGGACCTGAATAAAGCCCTTGATCAAAAAGGTCTGACAGATCTCTATAGAGCATTCCACCCAAACAAACTTGAATATACATTCTTTTCAGCAGCCCATGGATCCTATTCCAAAATTGATCACATCCTAGGCCGCAAATCAGATCTCAAAAAATTCAAGAAAATAGAAATTATACCTTGTATCTTCTCTGACCATAATGGCATAAAATTACAGTTCAATTCCTATAGAAACACTCAATACTTCACAAAATCATGGAAACTAAACAATCTATTATTGAAAACTTATTGGGTAAAGGAAGAAATTCAGAGGGAAATCAAGAATTTCTTCAAACAAAATGATAATGGTGATACCTCTTACCAAAACCTGTGGGATACAGCAAAAGCTTACCTGAGAGGAAAACTAATAGCAATTAATGCTCACATCCAAAAAACAGAAAGCTTAGATACTGACAACCTGATGAATAAGCTCAAGGAATTCGAAAAAGAAGAGCAAACAGTTTCCAATCCTAATAGAAGAAAAGAATTAACAAAGATCAAAGCAGAACTGAATGAAATGGAGAACAAAAGAACTATACTAAAAATCAACAAAACCAGAAGCTGGTTTTTTGAAAAGATAAACAAAATCGATGGCCCTCTTGCTAGATTGACAAGGACCCAAAGGGAAAGGACTGTAATAAACTCAATAAGAAATGAAAAAGGAGAGATCACAACAGATACCAAAGAAATAAAAAACATTATTTTTGACTATTATAAAAAACTATATGCCTAGAAACTACAGAACGAAGATGAAATGGATAAATTCTTGGATTCATACAACCTCCCTAAGATCACACAGGAGGCAACAGAATTCCTAAACAGACCAATCTCAAGCTCAGAAATTGAAGCAGTAATTAAAAACCTGCCCAAACGGAAAAGTCCTGGGCCAGATGGCTATACTTCAGAGTCCTACCAAACATACAAAGACGAACTCATACCTATACTACAGAAACTATTCCACACCATTGAGAAGGATGGTATCCTTCCTAACTCATTCTATGAAGCCAATATCACCTTGATACCAAAGCCAGGAAAGGACACAACAAAAAAAAGAAAATTACAGACCAATATCCCTCATGAATACAGATGCAAAAATCCTAAATAAAATTTTGGCGAATAGGATTCAGCAGCACATCAAAAAAAATAATTCACCATGACCAGGTGGGCTTTATTCCAGAGATGCAAGGCTGTTTCAACATACGCAAGTCTATAAATGCAATTCACTTCATAAATAAAATCAAGAACAAAGACCATATGATTCTGTCAATAGATGCAGAAAAAGCATTTGACAAGGTCCAACACACCTTTATGATAAAAACTCTTAACAAAAGAGGCATAGATGGCTCATTCCTTAAACTTATCAAATCCATCTATGACAAACCCACTGCTAATATCATTCTAAATGGAGAAAAATTGAAATCTTTCCCCCTTCAATCTGGAACTAGACAGGGGTGCCCACCATCTCCTCTCCTATTTAACATAGTGCTCGAAGTCCTAGTGATAGCAATTAGACAGGAGAGGGGTATTAAGGGCATTCAAGAGGGGGAAGATGAAATCAAACACTCGCTCTTCACTGATGATATGATATTATACCTAGAAAACCCCATGGACTCTTCCAAGAGACTCCTAGACTTGATAACCGAATTTGGTAAAGTTTCAGGTTATAAAATCAATATACACAAGTCAGAAGCATTCATATATGCCAAGAACCATCAAGCAGAAACTCAAATCAAAAACGCAATATCCTTTACGATAGCCACAAAGAAAATTAAATATCTAGGAGTATTCTTAATGAAAGATATAAAAGATTTATACAAGGAGAACTACGAAACACTAAAAAAAGAAATTGCAGAAGATTTAAACAGATGGAAAAATCTACCTTGTTCATGGATTGGTAGAATCAATATAGTTAAAATGTCAATATTACCTAAAGTAATCTACAGAATCAATGCAATCCCCATCAAAATACCATCAGCATTCTTTACAGATCTAGAAAAAATAATTCTTCACTTCGTATGGGACCAGAAAAAACCTCGTATAGCCAAAGCAATCTTAAATAAAAAAGAACAAACTGGGAGGCATCAGTCTTCCTGACTTCAAGCTGTATTATAAAGCAATAATAGTTAAATTAGCCTGGTATTGGCACAAGAACAGAAGCATAGATATCTGGAATAGATCTGAGATACCAGAGATGAAACCATCAGTATATGGCAATCTAATCTTTGATAAAGCTGAGAAAAGTATACATTGGGGAAAAGAATCTCTCTTCAATAAATGGTGCTGGGAAAACTGGTTAGCTACATGCAGAAGAGCAAATCAGGATCCCTACCTCTCACCTGTCACAAAAATTCACTCAAGACAGATAACAGACTTAAACTTAAGGCATGAAACCTTAAGAATCCTAGAAGAAGATGTTGGGAAAACCCTATCAGACATTGGCCTAGGCAAAGAATTTTTGAGGAAGACCTCCAAGGCAATCACTGCAGCATCAAAAATAAACAAATGGGATCTGATCAAATTAAAAAGTTTCTGCACATGGCGTGGATGTGGAGAGAGAGGAACACTCCTACACTGCTGGTGGGACTGCAAACTAGTTCAACCTCTGTGGAAAGCAATATGGAGATACCTTAAAGTGATACAAGTGAATCTACCATTTGACCCAGCAATCCCATTACTGGGCATCTACCCAAAAGATCCAATGACCCTCTACAAAAAAGACACCTGCACTCGAATGTTTATAGCAGCACAATTCATAATCGCAAGGCTGTGGAAGCAGCCCAAGTGCCCATCGATCCAAGAATGGATTAATAAAATGTGGTATATGTATACCATGGAGTACTATTCAGCTCTAAGAAACAACGGTGATATAGCACATCTTATATTTTCCTGGTTAGAGCTGGAACCCATACTACTAAGTGAAGTATCCCAAGAATAGAAAAACAAGCACCACATATATTCAC
>VSMD01105619.1:0-35103 GCA_008750895.1 Mirza zaza
CCCCCCCCCGCAAGGCCAGAGCTGCAGGGCCGGGCTGGGTCCTCCGCGGTCCTGGTGCCGGAGCAGCGCCTGGGCTGGGCGTCGGGCACCTCGTTCACCCTCACCCACCTGCTGTCTGAGCTCGGGCTGGCCACGCCCCTCCCAGCCTCGTCCCTCCTGGCCACGTCCCTCCTGGCCTCGTCCCTCCCGGCCATGTCCCTCCTGGCCTTGCCCCTCCCGGCCTCGCTTCCCTGTGTCTACCGTGGGGGAGGGGGCGGCAGCAGCGGCGTCTTTCAGCTTAAAGCCTCCTGCCCTTCCATCGGGCTAATGGAGATGCCCATCAGGGACAAGAATGGATTTGAAAGACGCTTTGAAAAATTCATAGCGGGAGGCGAAGGAGAGAGTCTTTATTTTTGTAGAGCAGGAAGCAGGGGGATTTACGGACAGAGGCTGCCGATGAAAAGGACAGCATCTTGGAGCACTTTGTGGCATTTAATGGAGAACGCAGGCCCCCATTAAAGCAATGGCATCAAATATTTACCAAAGCGGCATTAAAAATTTACCTTTAGGACGGGACATTTAAAGGCCCCGAGCTCCCCAAGAAATGTCTGGAAGTCAGGGAGGACGGCTGCTAGCCTGGCTGAGTCATGATTGGGGCTCAGAGCCAGCCCGGCTCCCCGCCGACCCCGCTCCCCAAGCCAGAGCAGCCCCCACCCTGAGTCTGCAGAGGCCAGTGGCCTTCGTGAGGCTTCCAGAGGCCCGCAGGACAAGGACAGGCCCTCAGCTGGCATTCCTGGCCTTCTGTGACCTGGCCCTGCCTCTCTGGGCGGCTGGGGTCTGTGGGATGGAAAGGAGTGAGCCTGCGTGGGTTGGAAGAGACCAGCGTGGAAGTGGGGAGCGGTCCGGCACCAGGGACATGCAAAGACACTGAGGCAGAGAGCTGGCACGTGCGCGTCAGGACAGTCGGGTGGCACAGTGTGGGGGAGAGGGGGAGTGCAGGAGGGGAGTAGAGAGAGATGCAGGTGGGGCGTGATTGTGCAGGGCCACAGTGGGGTTCAGCTTCTTATTCCAGGAACGGGGGAGCCCCGAGGGGAAGAGAGGACCCAGTCTGCCTTTGGAGGGGAGCTGGGAGTCCACCGAAGCAGCTGCCACCGTGCCATGAGTGCGGCTGTCTGCAGCTTGCAGAGGGTGGCAGTAGCAGAGGTGGCGCCCGCAGGATGGGCTGGGGGGAGGCTCGGGGGCGAGGAGGAAGTTGGGGGCCCAGGAAGACCCTTGGCCAAGCAGCTGAGGAGACGCTGGCGCCATCTTTTGGATGGGGCCCCTGGGGCAGGTGCGACTCTGGGGATGAGTGGTGCGGAGGGTCTCAGGTTCGAGGTGCCCGAGATGCTGGCGGAGGAGTTGGGAGGAGCAGGAGGGCACGGGGTGGGAAGCTTCGGCACGGGCGTGTCCACAGGGGCACCAGGGCCGGGTGGAGGGTAGTGGGGACCCGGCCTTGGATGCAGGGTTGGATGCCCTGCCCAGCGATGCCCCTGCGTGCCGTGCTGTCCCTGTCCCTGTCCCGCAGCGCAGCCAGTGGGCTCCAGGAACTTGCACGGCACCGTCCTGGCTGTCGGGAGCCACTGGACGTACGAAGCTGGCACCAGATAGCATCACCGTCCCTCCCCCATCCGCCGCCTTCTGCTCTGCTGGGACATCAGCCAGCTTCTGCCTTGAGGAAAGAAAGTGAGATTTCATGTTAAGTTCTTTAAAACGATATGGTGCCCTGTAAAACACAAAATAATTCCAGTTTGTCTGCAAATGGGATCTTTCCTTCGGTGGCCTCTCCTTTCCCTAGAGACGCACTGGTGGAGAACCGGGCTGTGAGGGGCCGTGTGGAGAGCGCTGCCATCCCCTGCACACGCACACACACACCAGAGCCCCTGAGCGCACACACACACACACATAATCAGAGCCCTGCACACACGCACACACACACATCATCAGAGCCCCTGCACACATGCACATGCACACACACATCAGAGCCCCTGCACACACGCACACAAACACACACATCATCAGAGCCCCTGCGCACACGCACACGCACACACACATCAGAGCCCCTACACACATGTACATGCACACACACACATCAGAGCCCCTGCACACATGTACACGCACACACACACATCAGAGCCCCTGCACACACGCACACACACATCAGAGCCCCTACACACATGTACATGCACACACACACACATCAGAGCCCCTGCACACACGCACACACACATCAGAGCCCCTGCACACATGTACATGCACACACACATCAGAGCCCCTGCACACATGTACATGCACACACACACATCAGAGCCCCTGCACACACGCACACACACATCAGAGCCCGTACACACATGTACACGCACACACACACATCAGAGCCCCTGCACACCACCCCCTTTCGAAATACTTTTTCTCCCCACTTAATATTTATTCTGTGCTTTCCGTATGCGAGGTGTTTTGTGTGCACTGCCTCTCGGAATCCTCACCAAAACCTTCGTGTAGCAGATGGGTAAACCGAGGTTCCTGGAGGAAGGTGACTTACCGCTAAGGGTAAGGGTGAAGACGGGCCCGAGCCTGAGCGGCAGAGCTGGCGCCTGAGCCTCACTCCCCTCCCGCCGCCCCACCCGAGGCAGGCAGGCACCGGGCGAATCTGTGAAGCGGGAAGGCCGTGTCCAGAGGCGAGCTCACTCTGGCGCGTGGAGCCCGGGCGTCTGCGGGACTGGGCGGGAGCGGGGCCCCGGGGCTGGGCTGACCCCAGGGGAAGAGGACACAGGCAGCACATTCTAGGTCCAGAGGGAAGAACTTCTTACCAGGCAGCCTCGTTTCACGGCGGACCCTGCTCTCCCCGGCAGGCAGTGAGCTCCCCGTCACCGGGGAGTGCAAGCTGAGGCCAGAGGCTCGTTTACTGGGGAGGCAGCAGAGGCAAGTCCTGCTGTGTAGTCCCCGAGATCCTCCAGCTCCCGGAATCTCTAGTTCTGCCCCGAGGCCTCGTGTTAATGAGCCCTTGCTGTGTAACAAGGCAGCTTAAACAACCGGCGTTCGTTTCGCACTTTCCGTGAGCCAGGAATCCGGCTGCGGCGGGGCTGGGTCTGCTGGCTGTCTCCAGGCTGCGGCCAAGGTGTCAGCTGGGCCTGTGGTCATCGCAAGGCCCAGATGGGGAGCAACCACTTCCCGGCTCGCTCCCGGGGCTGGTGGCAGCCTCGGTGCCGGCTGGGGGTGTCAGCTGCTCACCACGGGGCCCCCGTGGGGCAGCTCACAGCTGGCTCCCCCGGAAGAGGGCCTGGAGGGAGGAGGAGCACAAGGGACCCCGGTGAAAGCCACAGTCTTTGTAACCTTGGAAGTGACAACTCGTCCCCATCACTTCTGTCCACTCGTTAGGGGTGGGTCACTCGGTCCCGTCCCCACCCTCACAGGGAGGGGACCAAACGAGGGTTCGAGGACCTGGAGGCGGGCTTGGGGGTCTCCGTGGAGATGAGGGAGGGGGCTGTGAGCCGCCAGTCTTGCAGCTGGGGACCCAGAGGGACGTGCCCTGCCCAAGTCACGCAAGCACCTGCACAGCCGGGCCCAGTGCAGGTCTGGGCTGTGGGGCTCCAGTTAAATGTCGCAGATCACACGAGGGGCCCCTTGCCCCGTGCCCAAGGTGCCCCGCCCGCTGCAGACAGCAGCGCTCAGAGGTGGCGCATGTGCGGATATTCACACATCGCCCAACAACCGGGGTCGGTTTCACCCCGACAGGAGCAACCTGTGGTGCTGTGCCCCTGACTGGAGGTGGGGGCGTCGTGAGGCGGTGGCTGCTCTTGCTCCTCCGGGAAATGCTAACGGAGCAGCCGCTGCGGCAGGCGCCGCACTGGGCGACTTCTGAGGGACGCGACTGGCGGCTTGCGCGGCACGTTCGGCATGCGAGTACGGCACGTAGAGCGTGTGCGTCTCACTCGTACCACTGGAGGAGCTTGAGGACGACAGCGACTTCTAACAGCACCCCCAAAGCCTTCCTCGAGCCCCTCTCCCCGCTCTCTGACCTCTCGCCCGAGACTGGCTGCGCCCTCCCGGCAGCGGCGCGGGGCGGGCCTGGACGCGTGAGCTCCTTTCAGGGCGCCCTAGCTGAGCCGCGTCCTGCTGCGAGCCTCCGTCCTTCCTTCTGTTCCACTGCCCGAGGGCGTCCCGAGGTACCGAGGCCACCACGTGCCCACCCGTCACCCCTGAGGACATCTGGGTCGTCCGCACTCTCGGGCCATTGTAAACAAAGCCGCCCTGAGCATTCACGGCCATGTCTGTCCCTGGTGAACACCCGGTTCTCAGCGGTGCCCGCGGTGCAGGGCGCCTTCCACAAACCCAGGGCTCAGAGCAGCGTGGGTTTACCCTCCCAAGACCCTGGGGCCGCGGCCTGATGCGCAGCGGTACCCAGGCGCGGCCTTGCCGGAGCCTTCCGGAGGCAGCACCCGTCTCCTTGCCTGTCCCCTGCGGAGGCCGCCGCACCCCTGGGCTCGCGGCCCCTTCCAGCAGGGGCGTCTGCCGACCTCCGCCTCCGCGGCCACGGCTCCACCTCTGCCTCTGACCGCCCACCGCCCCTCGTGAGGACGCTGCGATGGCCCCGCGCCCAGCCGGACAACCAGGGAGACCGCCCCGTTTCCGAGTCCTCGACCCCCGCACATCAGCAGAGTCCCGACCCCGAGCAGGGTGGCGCTCCGTGGGATTGCCCTCTGACTCCTGCACGCACGACCCCAGTGCATGCCGGCACTGTCTGCAGGGACGTGTGTGGAAGCCGGGTTACCGGCGTCTCCCTTTCCCTGGATTGGGGGAGGGAGGTGCCCAGGGCCCCGCATGCGGGTGAGCTGTCATCGCTGCTGCCGCACTTGCAGCTCACCTGGCAATTAGTCTTGTTGTGCCTCGTGACTCCTCTGCTTTTGTAGGCAGGACGGTTATTGTCACAGAAGCTCTTCGTGCTGCTGGAAGCTTTCATTGTTATTCAAATTGCCAGGTGCTCTGTTATCTCCCAGTTAGGCTGCAGACAGCCCACTGGGGCTGCCAGCTGCACCCTCCGCAGCCGCAGCCCTACCGCCCATTCCAGGCTCCGCGCCTCTCTCACCTGCCCGCCGGGGCCGCCACCCAGCCGGCCCTCTGGTCCTCAGCCTGCCCAGGCCGATGCCCGGTGTGAGAGGGGCTGCTGTGTGGCCCAGTGGTTAGCGGCACAGGCCGAGCTCCAGGCTCCACCACTAACTAGACATGTGACCCTGGGCAAGTTACATTACCTCCCTGGGTCTCCGTTTCCTCCTGGATAAATCTCGGGGCAGGGCAGCCCCACCCTGCAGGGTTGTCGAGAGAGCTGAGCGAGGCATGGAAAGCGTTTGGAACGGTGCCCGGCACAGAAGAGATGCCCGCTGTACGTGGGCCCCAGGCTTGCCTTTATTAGAATTCGGAGTGATTTTCCACTCGGGCGCCCAGAGCCCCGGGAGCAAGGCCAGCAGCGCCTCTCCCTGCAGGTCGAAGGCCTTGGTGCCTGCCGCCTCTCCAGACCCCCGAGGCTAGGAGCACCTCCTGCGGTGACAGCCACGCCCCCTGCGATCCTCCTGGAGTGTCCCGTCACCTGCCGGCTCAGGGCCAGCACGGCACCAGCCCCGAGTGTCTCCCCGAGCCCCAGCCAGGATGCCCGGGCCCCTGACATGCACCGCCGCCACAGCGCGGGCCTGCTGCTCTGGCTGTGTCCCCGCCCCGATCGGGAGCCCTCGAGGGCCCAGTTCCACGTCCCCAGGCCTGGCGGGAGGAGAGGCCCCAGTGCAGGCTTCTAGAAGGCTCTTGGAGCAGCAGCCGGGTCAATGCTGGGGGGAGGGGCGCCGGGGGTCCTGGGCCTGCCCTCCGTGGGGCTGGCGGGCAGTGGGTGCGAGGAGACCAGCAGCGTACCCTGGGGGTCAGGTGGCCCCCGAGGCAGGGCCAGCGGGCTCTCAGCTCACACTCACAGGCGGTAGCCGCCTGCGTGGCCAAGGCGTGGCTGCTGTGAAACAGGACAAAAGCTGACATTCGCTGAGGTTCCTTCCGGAAGTCTGCAGGGTGACAGAGCATCCCCGAGGCTCGCGGGCTCCCTCGGGCTGACGGGCTGGGCTGCGCCCCGTGGGCCAGGCCAGAGCTCTTGCCCGGCCAGGGGGTGTCCACGGCGGGGAAAGCCCTGCTGGCCAGCAGTGAGGACGGCCCCACGGGTCTGGAGTGGCATCCGGTGGGTGCCTGAGGCCCAGAGACGTTGAGTGACTCACCCAGGGTCACACAGCTTGTGAGGGGCAGAGCTGGGGTCCAAACCCAGGCCTGTCTGACTTCGGGGCTGGTGGTCATCGCTGCCCCGGCGTTCTACGGTGTCGCGTGGCGCCGCACAGAGGGGTGCGCGGTGAGCGGGGTCTTGAAGGGTGAGTAGGAGCTTTCCGGGTGGGGCCAGGGCAGGGAGTTCCCGACAGTGTGGCCGGAGCGCTGGGCTCTCTGGGAGGAGCGGAGGCCTCTGGAGTGGAGGCCACAGAGCCAGAACCAGGAACGGAGGCCCCGGCTCAGGCCTCAAAACTTCGCCCGTAAGAAACCACACGTAGAATTCTTGTTAGTTTGTTAACATGTTTGCTTTTGAAACATTTCATATTGTGCACAAGGATCTATATGTTGTATGTAAACACTGTAAAACACGGTGAGGCCAACACCACGTTCCCGCTCGCAGCAGGGGACAAAGAGTGAGGGCGCACCCACCCGAACTTTGTGCTTGTCCTGCCCGAACAGAGGCGTGTCCCTGGGGAGTGACTGGGGCAGCTGGGGCCCCGAGAGAAATCACTGGGACACACAGGCCGGGCCGGGCCCGAGGCAGGGACGGCCACGTGGAGGCCCAGGTCGGGGCGCTGCTGCCTGGCCCAGAATGGGAGCCTCTTCTGCACGTCACGCTGCCATCGCGCAGACAGGCAAGGGCGGAGGAGGACTGCGCCCCCGCCACCACCACCCATGTCCCAGAAGGGCCCCCAAGGGCCAGGCTGTGGACTGGGGAGGGCGTTGGCCCCCATTGCAGCAGCTTCCCAGCTAACCGAGCAGCTCGAAAGGGAACGGGCTACAAGGCAGCGAGCTTGCTGTTCCTGGCGGAAACCAAGCAAAGGCCGGACACCAGCTGGTCCTCCTCCGAGAGCCTCCCGTGACTTTCCGTCCCCCTTCCCTACGTCTCTTGGGCTCCCTGTACCCCAGCGTTTACTAGCGTGATGTCCCTGTCTGCATCTCCGCAGGGCCTCCCAGGCCGGGGTCTGCGGCGTCACCAGGTCCCCGGCAGAGAATTAATACCAATTAATCCGCGTGACTTTCTTCCCTTTCTCTCCCCACCGAGGCGGCTGTGCTGGGAGGTGCGTTCTCGGGTGAACCGAGAACTGCTGCGTTCACCCAGGCTGAAATGCTGACGCTGTGGTCCAGCCACCACAAGGATGCCCGGCACCTGGAGTCGTCACCTCTGCCCCGGGACATACGCCTCTGCTGACGCCCCCCAAAGTGCTTTTCCCTCTCAGCCCCCCACTCTCCCCCCAGAGCGCCAGGGCGTCTGCCCCACCCATGCGCGCCGGCCCAAGGGCTCCGCCCAGGGAAGCAACCCCCTCCTGCCGGGCCCCGCTACCCCCCACGAGCTCGCCCGATTTCAAGCCTCCACCTGCGAACACAGGGGCAGGCGGGGGGAGGGGACGGGGTGGGGGCTGGCTGCTTTCCCTCCCTCTTACCTCCCCGTGCCGGGTTCCCAGTTTTTCGGCCCCGTGGTCAAGTCCACCGGGCTTGGTTCTGTTTTTCAAACCGGAACGTTTCCAGGGTGTTGAGCCGGTCACACTCCCCGGCCTGTGGCCCCTGCCTCGGTGGCTGTCACGGGCCCTCTGTTTCTGCCCCGCCCTCTGCCCCTTGCACTCCAACGTGCAGCCGCATGTCATGGCGCATGTGCCACTTTTCACAAGTCCTGCAGCAAGGCTGGGAGCACGGGTTTGCACCTTCCGTAAGCGGTATTCTCACCTGCCACCCAGCGCCATACGTGGAAGACCCACCCATTCTGCCATAGGAGCCCCTGCGCCGTCACTGCTAGGAACCGTACAGAAGCCCATTCCTACGCAGTTCCCTGGCGGGGGCGGCCGCTTGCCCCCCAAGTCCGGCTCCGGGGCTCCTCGGGGAGCACGTGCAGCGAGGGGCTGCCGGGCCGCCGGCCGGGCAGGGCACAGGCCCCCTTTGCCACAGCGGGTTCACCCACCTTTGGAATTGTCCGACACCCTAATCTTGCCTGACGTAATTGGTCTAAAGGGACATCCTGTAGGGGACTGACATATATTTTTCTAGTTTAAGAATTAAAGTTAATGAGTAATGCATGTGTTCTGCCCAGAGTGTTTGAAAGTAATGTGTTCCGGACAGGCTCCCTGTGATAAACAAGGCTGTTGCCTAGAGGCATAACAAAGGACCTGAGTAGTAAGCAAGCTGAGCTACCCCGCCCCACAGCACTGGGGGTCTGGAGGCCACATGATAAACACATTGTTCCTGTGATTGCTGTGTACACCCCATAAGATGGCTGGTTAGTCAATGACGGGTAAAACCCCTCAAGGGAGGGGCGACCTAAGCCAGGCACAGCCACCGGGGTTCAGCTGAAGATCTTAGGGGGTCACCCTAAGAGAAGGTGGGGTTGAGAAAGGCCCCCTGTGGCTCACCTTGCCCACCCTTGCTAATCTCGGTCCTTTATCTATGCCTGGTGCCTAGAGCAACCACCTGGAGATTCTGAGTCAGGGGACGTCTGCTTCCCTAAGGCTATTCCGGAATTTTTATGGCCATTGCTGCAATGCCTGGGCGGTTACGTACAAGGAATTAACTTCAATCTTTTAGAGTATAAAAATAAAACAGTCCCGGTGTATTATTACTCGAGTCAACCGTCTGTGTGTCCACATTTTTCTTTGTGTTCTGCTCTGTGTTCGTCCTCCGTCCTGTAAACGTGCCGCGACACATCCACTGTCTTATGAGCTTTGTTGTTGACGATGTTGTTATTTAACGAATGGACTTTAATTTTCGGAGCAGTTGTAGGTTTACAGAAAGATTGAGTGGAAAGTACAGAAATTCTCAGGCCCTCCCCTCCCCTCCCCCCACCCCCACACACACAGTCCGGGTTCCCCTGCTGTCAGCATCAGCCGTTATCACTGATTTGACCGTACTGGTGCAGTCTTGTCAGTATCAAGTGGAGCCCATGGTCCACGTTGGGGTTATGCTATGAACGTTTATTTCCCTGGTGACTCGGGCAAGGAACATTTCTCCAGGCACTTGTTCCCTCTGCAGACCACACGGGACAGGCCACGGGCAGGAGCCGGGTAAACGCCCCGCCTGGGTCCGCCGCCGGCCGTGTGCGCCGTGGCGAGGGGCTTGACTCCCTACGTCCCCGTCTGCTCCTCTGTGACACGGGCCCACAGCGCATGGCTGGTGTGAATCGAGAGCCACGAGCAGCGGCAACTGCACAGTCACGCTCATTGTTTCTGAAAACACGAGTGTCAAAGCTGCGGAACACGCGTGGTGGGCGGGGGACACCCTCCCTGCACCCCCACCCGGCCACGTGCTCAAGGCTTGGACAGCACGGGAGACACCACGCGGAACAGCCCTGCCCTGGGGGGGGGGATGCCCACAACTGGCGTTCGTGCCGTGAATCTCCAATCGTACCTCGGATCTCAGTGACAACTCGGGGCAGGGGAGCAGAGGACGGGAGGTGCCTGACGACGGGACGGCTGCCTGGCGACCGCATCATCACTCTCCATCGGGCTGGAGCCTCCGTTTTCGAGCCAGCGTGCTCTGACGGTCCATATCTTCCGCTGTCACCCGCGTCGGCGATGGACACGCGTGCACGGTTGGCCCTGCGAGCCTGCCCGGGGGACACCCGCCTGCTAAGTGGAACCGCGAGGTCAGAGGGCGAGCGCGTCGTGCCGTGGGCGTGAGTCAAGTCCGCCTGCCACGGAAATTCCCCCACGGTCCCTCCGGCTGTCAGGGAAGCGAGAACCAAGGCCGCCGCACACAGCGCCCGGCTTCCCCGGCTCCCGGGGCGCGAGGAGTGAGGGCACGCGGGGGCTCCCGTGTGCCTGCCTGCGGGAGGGGCCCTCCTCATGGGTTTCGTTTGCGCGTCTCCCGTTTTAGATTTCAGATTTGCTATTTGACAGGTTCTCCCTCTCTTCTTGGCAATTGGTCTGTTTGGATTCTCCCTTCCCGGATCTTTAGGGTAATTTCTGTTTTCTTAGAAATTCATCCATTTCGTCGCGGTTTTCTGGGCTTTAGGTAGTCGAGGGGGCAGTTTCCTTTGTTCTTCTCTCTCTGTTTGTTCAACTCATCTTCATTGCGTGTGCCCCCTGTACCAGGCACCGCCGTTGGCCCTGGGAATACAGCAGTGGCCAAAACCGATGAAAGCCTGCTTTTATGGAGACTACAGACAATTTTTAAATACTTATTGTAAGATATTCAGCCTGTGAGATGGTGATTGTGCTATGGAGAAGAGCAGTTTGAGAGCAGAGAGGGAGTTTGAGATACAGACACTTTTAAACACATGGCGGGGGGTTTCACTAAAAGGTGACTTGAAGGAGACGAGGGAGGGAGCCATGGGTTTACGTGGGACAGAGACCGGCGCGTGCTGGTGTGGCCGCAGTACTAGTCAGGGTTCTCCAGAGAAACAGAGCCGCTAGGGCATGCACTTACCAAACGCGCAAAGAGATGCGCTATCAGCAATTGGCTCATGCAGTCTTGGAGGCCGAGAAACTCCAGATCTGCCGTGGGTGAGCCGGGGACAACTGATGATGCAGCTCCGATCCGATCGAGGACCTGAGACCCAGGAGCGCCAGTGGCGCGAGTTCCAGTAGTTCTTGCTCTGTGACGATCGGGGCTGTGTTGTTTGGCACATCAGCATTCGTGACTGTTAGCTCTTCATAGTGATTCTCTGGCTGCTCCCACAGCACCCATCTTTTTCTCATTTAATATTTCTTGCCTTGCCTCCAACCTTGCCTGATACTCGGGTTATGACCCCTGATTTCTCTTGGTTTGCGTTTGTTTGTTATGCTTCTGCCCATCCTTTTTTTTTTTAAATTGTGGTAAAATGTGCACAATATAAAATCTATATGAAGCATTTTTAAGTGCACAGTTGGGTGGCATCAAGTACATTCACACTGGTGTGCAGCCGTCACTACATGCACCCCCCATAACGTTTTAGTCACCTGCCCACCTTGTATGTTAAACCTTTCTGAATCACTCTCCCTTCAGTGCATCTTGTTTGTGATCCAGTCTGGGACTTTCTTCTTGGCAAGTGTGTACGGCTCATTGGCATTTACTGATACAGCAGATACATTTGGTCTTCATCCTGTCATCATGGTTTACGATCTGCTTTCTGCTTTGATCGCTTTTGTGGGGGCTGTCGATTTTGACCATATGGTCTTTGTTGTCTTTGTTTTATTTTTTGTATATATGTCTTCTGATAATTTAGAGGGCTGTGTTTTGGCTCCTGTGGTTATCTTCAGAATGACAATGTGATATGATATTCTTAATCCTTTAATTCGTTAGACAATGTTTATTTTCTCCCTACTACGAATGATGTCAAAATTACAGTCTTTCTGCTTTTCCTCCCCTTGTCTCCCCTGTATCAAATTATTTTAGTTGATTCTATTATTTTTTTTCTATTTACCTTTGTGCCTCTAGCTTTACTTAACCTTCTAAACAATTCTTTAGACCCCCGACTGTAAATGAATAAGACACAGTTTACTTATTAGCTCTGTCTCCTCACCTCCACCTCTCCCGCTTATCATTATGTAGATCGGGTCTCTGCTTTCTGTTTCCTTCTTTTCTGTAATCATTACAATCAACAGTCCCACGGTGAAACAGGTGCTGTGCTTGTCCCTCTGGCTACGCTGGCATGACCTCACTTACCCCCCAGATCACCTGAGTGTATCTTCCATTTACTTAAGAAGGGCTCATGGGAAGTATAATTCAAAAATGTGTCCAGCGGATTTTTCTGATGACTGTATGCCAAGAAAGATGGTTCCTCTGGGCTTTAAATCCTTGGTTTATCCATTCATTCATTCAACAAATATTTATTAAGCCCCTACTGTGTGCCAGTTACTAGGCCCTGCAATGAGCAAAACACACAACCACAATGGCCCTCGTGTAGCTAAATTTCTAGTTGGAAAAACAACTAGAAAGTTACTGGATACAATAAACTGAGCAAATAAGTACAACGTGGTATGCTGGGTAGAGACGTGTGCTATGGAGAAAAACAAAGCAGGAAGTCGGGGTGACCTGGACCTGGCTTTGTCCCGGGAAGCAGAGGCGCGATGACCCCAGACCCCTCCCGCCCTTAGCACGCGCACCTGTCCCCACTGACGCGCAGAGCGGAGGGCCGGCTCTCCCCCTTGGTGCATCACTCGCTTACAGTCCCCTCCCTGGACTCCTCTGCTTGCCCTGCTGATGGGCACAGAAGCTTGGCCGAAGCCGGGTTATCAGCCAAGGACTGTTGTCAGATGGAAGCAGAGGAAACTCAGCCACAGTGACGTGGAGATGGGTGGTCCTTCCACCTAAGTCAGGGAGGGTTCTTCACTCTCAGCCCTGCAAGATGGCTCCTGTTCCCCCGGAGCCACGCCCCCTTCCCAGTAGACTTCTACTCACACGGCATTGGCCAGGCTGGTCATGTGACCACCCCTGACTGCAGGGCAGTCTGGGAAGGTGAGTCTTTGTGACTGGGCCATTGCTTCTGTGATGGACACAGGGCAGGGGCTTCGCGGTGCCTACCACAGACGGAGCTTGTGTTTCTGTTCCTCCTTGCCTTGTGTGTGACTTGCGTCTGCCAATCAAGCTGTAAGTGGCCTATTTTCACACCGCTGTTCCCTACCCCACTGGTCTGGCTCCTTCCTATTCCAGGAGCACCTTGGTTTCTTCTCCATGGCTTTGTAGGATATGGTCATATCTTGGTGTGCTTCCAAGATACATATGAATGGCATCTCTGTTTTTAATATTTTTCAGTGTGTTGTAGCAAGGGTGACCTTATAATTTATCATCCAAATAAGAATACTTTTTGAAAGAAGAACAGTATTAAAAATTATGTCAGAATAACAAGTGTTAACTGGGATTATCCCAAGCCAAGATGTATAATCACTCTGATAATTGGTGAGGTACAAGAACACTGTTGGGTTTTATAAGTTGGTCTGATATCTTACAGATTAAAATTATATCTATGTCTACATGTTTGTTCTAATCATTACCCTGCTGATTCTGTTAGATTTTCTGGGTAGGCTGGGCATGGTGGCTCACGCCTGTAATCCTAGCACTCTGGGAGGCCAAGGCGGGCAGATCGCTCAAGGTCAAGAGTTTGAAACCAGCCTGAGCAAGAGTGATACTCCGTCTCTACTATGAATAGAAAGAAATTAATTGGCCAACTACAAATATATAGAGAAAATTAGCTGAGCATGGTGGTGCATGCCTGTAGTCCCAGCTACTCGGGAGGCTGAGGCAGAAGGATTGCTTGAACTCTGGAGTTTGAGGTTGCTGTGAGCTAGGCTGATGCCACGGCACTCTGGCCTGGGCAACAGAGTGAGTGAGACTCTGTCTCAAAATAAATAAATAAATAGATTTTGTGTGTAAATTACCTGCAATTAATCGTAATTTTGGTTCTTCTATTCCAGTTTTGATATGATACGTTATGCTCTTTTCTTGTCTTATTGCATGGGCTGGGGCTCTAGTACTATATGGAACCATAATGACAGAAGAGTTTCTTGTCCTGCTTCTGGTCTGACAGTCACATGGATCACAATGTCCAGATGACAGAGGCCATGTGCTCAGAGAAAAACAGTCTTCTCCTGGCACCGAGGCCCAAGAGAAATGTCCCCAGTGGGTTTCCTTGGAGGAGACACCATCTGATATTTTGTTTTCTTCTGTTTCCCCCAGAAAACCCTTTTGCTGTGCCTCAGGATGGGGGAGGTGAGATCCGAAGCACCCGGCACAGCCTCCGAGAAGAGCAACTTCTGCAGAGATGCCAGGGAGAGCTGAGGCAGCGGTGGCGGTGGCAGAGGAGGAGAGGCCGCCTGTGCCCAAAATCCCCTTCCGTGGACTTCTGAGATTAGGAGCAAACTCAGGGGTAGGGACTGGGGGTACAGGGGAGGGGATTCTGAGCCACCCGTCCACAAGCAATAGTCCTATTTGGGGCCGGTGGCTTCTGAGAGCTGACTCACTGTAAACTTGGGATGACCAACACAAAGCTGCTCTGGCTGATCTGAGCCAGGAAGATCTAGGCCTGTGAGTCATAGCCGTGGTCTAAAGCCGAAGCTTCCCTTCCCTCCCCCCCCCCCCCCCCCCCCCCGTAGTGGCCCCTCGGGCCTATCCGTGTCAGAATATCGAGTGTGTGTGTGTGTGTGCGTGTGTGATTTCGGGTGTTCTTCTTGTTTGTTTGGTTTTTACTGGGGTCCTCCCCAAGTTCTCTGATGAACAGAAGTCACCATGGGGCTGGGGGTTCTTGCCAGGGTCGGTGTCCAGGGCCCGAGCCTCTCGCTGCTGCCGGCAGCCTCCACCCAGGCGGAGTTGGCTGAGCACAGGGTACAGCACGGCTGTGTCTCGGGGGGCACCAGGGGTTCGGCGATGCCGGTCAGGGCTGGGTCTTACGGAATTCACTCCCGTCAACAGCAGTAATAAGAAGCGATGACAAGGGACACGTCTCAGGCTGGCCGCGGCCCCGGGCTGGACGTTCTCACGCACACCCTTTCTCACCGCCTGGGAAGCGGGTGTGATTCGCCCCCTGCAGAAACAGCTCGGAGAGGGGAGCGAGGGCCGAGGGCCACACAGCCAGGGGGAGGCAGGCTCGCCAGAGGGTGCAGGAACCAAAAGCCCAGGCTCCCACTCCCTGGACGCGATGTGCTCCCCGGCCAGGGCACACCCAGCACGACCCCTGGAGCACCGCCCGATGCCTTCTCAAGGGTGGCCCCGAGCTCCCCACCGTCACTGCCAGAACCCTTGTCCACCCCGCACGCTCTGGCTGAGCTTTACCTGCCCCACCAGGTGCCCTGCCGGGCGGTGAGTGACGGAGACGAGAGATGAGCCAGACCTGGCCTCTGCCCCCGGGGAGCTCCCCACCAGGTGGGAGAGACAAACACATGAGTCGTTGCCAGGAAGGCTGATGAAACCCAGAGGGGAAGGTTCTAGAAATCCATCTGCTCTAAGGTGGGACTTCCAGGTAAACCTGGGCGCCCATAAGATCCGCCCACAGAGCTCACCGCCTCTACCGCCGGCCCGCTGCCCGGGGGACGCTCGGGAGGACATCACCTACATGACTATGGCATAAGTCCCCGAGGCCACGCTGCCAGCCCAGACGCATCACCCTGCTAGCATCAGTGGTACCAGACTCTCCCACCGCCCGTAGCCTGGGGGGCCCGTCCCCTCTGACCCCGTACCCTCACGCAGTCAGACCCAGCGTTCCCGCACAGTCTGTCCACCCACACACGAGGCGCCGCAGAGAGCAAGGCCGGCCCTGCTCCTGGCGCAGCCTTGCATCTGGGTGGGGGGCGGAGGAGGAAGGTGGCGGCAATGGCGGTGAGCGCTCTGCCGTCGCCATGCCGTGGAAGTGAGGGCCTGCAGAGCGATGTAGTTTGGGAAGCCCTTCTGAGTGGTGGTATTTAAGCCCAGGTCTACACGGCGAGCAGAAGCCAGCCAGGGTGTCACAGCAGGGAGGAGAGCGCCCCAGGCGGAGGAACGGCCCGTGCAAAGGCCCTGAGGCAGCAGCGGGCTTGGTGGTCTCAAAGACCCAGAGGCAGAGCAGAAGGAGGCGACGGTGAGTCACCGTACTGCTGAGCAGACACAGGGCCACCTCCGAAAAGCAGAGCAAACTTTTGGGGCCGTAAAGCATGTTCCGAGCCTCCCGGCTTCGCAACAGCCCCGTAGAGAAGGGGCTCTCCCATTTTATAGACAAGGGGACTGAGACTCAGCTGGGTCAAGTGGCTCGCCCAAGGTCACACTGAAGGTCACACAGGCTGGCTATGGAAGACCCTACCCCGTGGCTTCAGTCTTTGGTCCCAGCATCTCCTCTGTGTAGACAGCACTGGTGGAGTCAAAGCAGGAGGACGTTTGCTCAGGGTTGTGACCAGGTGTAGACGTGGTGTCCTTCCCTTGGATACCAGGTCCTCCAGGGACATGCTGGGGCCTTGTTGCCATGGGCGTGCCCAGCCGGCCAGTGAGCCCCGCTGGATCAGCCCGTGCCTGCAGCCCACACACAGGCCTCAGGAGTCAGAGGAAGCCCAGGGCAGGGGCACGAGACCCAGGTTCCGACACCAGTTCTGCCACCAGGAGCAGGGTGACCTCGGGCAAGGCCGTGCCCTCACCGCCACCCTTTTCCCCACCGGTGAGGGGAAGGGGCCAAGTCAGGCCTTTAACGCCTTGCAGCCCTGGTGTCCTCACACTCTGGGGCTCACACAGCTGCTCCCAGAGAGGTGTCCCCGCCCCCGAGAAGGGGCCATGGCCAAGTGGCAGTTAGGGCTGGGAGCCACCTGATTTGCATCCCCTGAGATTTGCCACCTTAGCGGGGACACTCCTCCCAGCCCCACAGGCCTTTTCAGGAATGGACGAAAATTCTCATGGTCTGTTGTCCTGCTGCTCTGCCTGCTCCCTGTTGGGCGGCTGGGCCAGGGACTGGAAGGTTCTGCGGCGGGCAGGAGGCCTCGCATCCGTGTGGCTCAGTGGAGATCGCAGGGGACCGAGCAGGCAGCCTGTGGCGAAGGCAGGTCCAGAGCACGGGGCCCCCCGGCACCGCCCCTTCCAGCTGGGTGACCTCGAGGTCCCCTGGCCCCTCGGCCTGTTTCTGACCCGGCGAGCGTGCGTGGCGCGTGCTGGGTGGTCACAGCGCTCGCCGTGTCTGGGGGTGGCGTGGCGGGCAGAGCAGGCGTGTGCAGTCCAGTCCCTTGGTGGCGTCAGGGCTCCTCGAAACCCCCAGGACCCCAGGTCATCACAGCGAAACCCTGTCCCCACCCCCCGTGGCTGTGGACGTGCCGGCAAGCAGAGCGCCCCTAGAACAAGATGCGCGGTAGTGGCGAATGCAAGTACAGATTTACAGAGCTGTTTTTCTAGTGACTCCCAAATCTAATTTTTTAAGCTGCCTACTCTTACTTTTTACTGTGAGCTTGTGTCTATCACTACACAATTTTTAATAATAATAATAACACAAAAAGGAAAACAAAAAGAAGAGAGAGAAGGTAGCAGCACTGTATGTCGGTGAGGAATGTGTATCCGATGCTGTGCGCGGCTACCGTGTGTGTGCGGATGTTTCCCACTGGGAACGGCGTGATTACCGAGCAGTTTTATGCTTTCCCGAGTGTCTGTGTGTGGAGTGACTGCCGTGTGCGTGGGAGCTCTCGTCGGGGTCAGGAGCTGGGAGGACCCGCTGGCCTTGGCCTCTGGGACTGCCCTGCTCCCAGAGAAGCGGCCTGCCCACCAGCCTCTCCAGGACCCTCCAGCCACCAGGCCAGCACCTGCCCGCGCCCATTGCCAATGTGCAACAGGCCTTAATTGAAAACACGCATGCACACACATACACACACACACATTTGTGCACATGTCTGCACACATAACTGCATGCATGCATATACTCATGTGTGCGTGCACAAGTGCATGGACGTGCCGACACACACACAAACATGCATACATGCACACAGATGTGCACAATGCAACCACACACACATGCACACATACACATGCACACATACATATGATTTTGCAGGTAGATCTGGCCCCTCTCGCTGTCTCCAATGCTCCAGAAAGCAGAAGTAGGCAGCACACGGTGTTCTTCAGCAGGTGGCATTTCCCCTCAGTGTCAGAAAAAGTCGGGCACATTTGGCCCCAGGGCTGAAAAGAAGGGCTCGAGGGCGTCAGGCTTAGCCTGCAGAAGCCGGGTCCGGGCTCCAGCCCTTTCGCCCCCACAGCCACTGCCCCCGCCCAGGCCCCTGCCCCGGCACGCTGGCTCGCTGTCTGCTAGAGGTCCGGCCACACAAGAAGACAAGAGTCCCGGAGGTGCAGACCTTTAAATTTTTCACCGGCTTGTTTTAATTTTTCAACTTGGCTAACTGGTCCCCACCGGCAGGAAGAGCCTCCAGAAGTGAATTTACAGACGTCCCCAACAATCCAGACTGACACGCAGCCCCGAGTGGCATCGCCGGGGGCATTTCTGGCAAACGGTGCATAAGCACGTCACCACAGGGAGATGCCACGTGGCCCCTCTCTCGTCTGCTGCACAGATCGGGGGCTGCACGGGCAGAAGCAAACCTCGGGGCGTCTCAATCCTGCTGCTCTCCCGGCCACAGCCCGAGGGGCAGTGAGTGGCCACTGCCCTGGGGTTCCCGATACTGGGAACGGGCCGCTGGGCCGGTTGTGCCCTGCACCCTCCAGAAGACAGACCCAGCACTTACGCTGTGCCGGGCGCCACTCGGGCCCCAGTCCCTGCTTGTGGTGCAGACACGTGACGTGACGTGGCGGTGAATGTTAAGTGAATGTTACAGCCCTGGGGACGGCGGTCTGAAAACGCAGCTGCTGAAGTTGGACAGTCAGGTGAGCTAGAAGAGGTCAGGGCCACGCCAGACAATCTGTGCCATCCTGAAGGCGTCACTCACCTGCATGACAGGTATCTGCAGGGCACCTGCCATGGCCTGGCTCTGTCCCCAGTGCCCGTGCCGCAGCCATCCCCGCTGGAGTCAGGGTCTCCTGTGAAGTGCCTAGTTGTGCCCAGCAATCAGCAGTGCTCAGAGTCGCAAAATGAATAGGGAACGCCGACCTATGCCCCCACAGAAGTGATCTCAGAGGCGGCGTTGCTCCACCCCGCCCAGTTTCCAGCCCAGACCCTGCCCGTCAGCTGGTGCTAGATAGATGCTTGTTGAGTGAACGCTTTGTCCCTCTGTAGCTAAAACTCCTGTCTTCACATCAAAGCCCTGCCCAATTTGCCCTCGACAGACTGAACTTCAGGGCTGCTGCAGTGCCCACCTCCCGGAGGCACCCCTCGAGACACTGTCACGTGAGCGGGAGCGGGCTCGCAGGGACCCGCCTACATGGACCGCGCTGAGCACAGCGACCCCCGGCTTTGCGCAGTGAGGCGCCTGCCGGATTGCGCCAGACCACCCTCCAGAACGTGCAGGGTCCCCTTGCAGTCAGAGCCGAGCCCGAGCCTGGGACCGAAAACTACAGATTCCACGGCCACCCGGGCACCCAGTGTGGGCTCAGCTGGAGCCGTGCTGGTGGCCCCAGGGCGCCTCTCCTTGGCATGGCAGCCCAGCTTCCCACGCCCGGTCTCCTGTTTGTGCCCGTGTCTGTCTGAGACCCGGTGGGCATGGCACAGTCACAGAGCCAACCAGGCAGCACTGGGTGGTGCATGGGGACGGCAAGGGCGAGGGGCTCAGTCACCCAGCGAGGCAGGGAACCGCCTGCAAAAGCCAGTGTGTCCTCCCCAGGGTCAGCCGGGCAGGGCCCGCGGCCACGAGGGCAGAAACTCTCTCTCTCCTTTAAATCCGACTTCACGAGAGCAGGCGTGGGTTCTGAGCTGGCGGCGGGAAAACCAAAAACCAATAATACTCCCAATATTATACCGATACGATGTAACGATAATGTGTTCTACACTGACCACTGTTGCTCCGCTTCTGTCTTTATACACAGTAGTTTTTATAAAGATGTCCTTAGGTTTTAATAAAGGAGTGTCATGTCAACTGTTCTCTGCGCTGAGTTTGCCTGAATGTGTCAAAATGCACCTGCGGGAGCCTGCGCCCGTGTGGTCTGTCACTCTCTGTTGGGGAGGGCGAGGGGCAGGGGCCAGGTGGAGGGCGGAGGGTGGCGTGGGGGGGAGCTGGTCACGTGGAGACCTAGGGGTGCGATGCCAAGGGTGGACGGACAGCCCAGGTGGGCCCCACCTCCGAGGGGCGAGAGCGAGGTCAGTGAGGAGAGACGCCCAGGCCCAGCCCTGCCACCAGATGGACGGAGCTGAGGCACCCGGCAGGCCAGGGACAGCGGCCAGGGACGGCCACACCATCAGTGGCCCCTGTGACGCGCCAGGTACCTCCTGTCTGTTATCTCATTGAACCCGGGGTGGGAGCAGGACCCTGGGGTGAGTGTATGTCAACACCTGCCTGGATGGGCCGTCACTGAATGGCTGCGCCTGACTCCAGCCAGCAGGCACGGGGGAGGGAGCAGCCACCTGACCAGGCCGGCCCTGCGTGGGCACATGCACTCGGAAGGGGTGCGCCCCCATGACTGCGCCCCGCGGCACCACGCCGCCCCGCTTCCTGCCCAGGTCTCGACCCCTTAACAGTCTGGCCTGAGCGGCACCCTCCTCGAGCACAGGCCCCGGTCCTGCTGACCCCGGGTTTCCGCCTCGATCCTGTGCGAAGGTCTTCCTCCTGCTGCACAGACGTGAGCTCCAGGGGCCTCTCGCGGCGTCTGGCTCTCAGCAGCCCTCCTGGCCAGCTTCAGGGCTGGGGCAAGAAAAGGGTCAGACAAGGGCCGTGGCAGGGTAGGGTGTCGCTGTTTTGCGGGGGGCACTCTCTCGGTATGTTGAGGCTTCTTTGGAGAGCCAGGTGGGGGGTCTTCCCATGTCCCACTCCCCAGGCAAGGACACAGCCAATTACACACAGGTGCATGTGCTCACCCACGCTTCCACACACGTGCACACAGGGTCATCCGGTCTTGCCACCAGCCACCCGGCAGCCTCTCCCTGCAGAGACCCCACCCTCCCAAGTGGCTCCCTGGGGCGGGCACCAGCAGGCCCGGCCACCTTCTGCAGCCAGACATCTCCCCACTTGACCCAGAGATGCGAGGGCCTGGTCGCCCCAACTCCCTCAGCCCCTGGCGCTGTCCGGCTATCCCCGTCCTCTGCTCAGGGGCAGGGAGCATGGCTGCAAGCCACCAGCCGGGCAGACCACCCAGGACGGGAGGGCAGTGCCGGGGCCTCTCTTGCTGAGCACACCTCACATCTTCGTGGGCTGTTTTCTCGAATCCCGTCCCCACCCGCACACTTGGGGTGTGTTCAGGTGATGGCGGGCCAGCTAGAAACACGGGACAAAATAGTTTTTAAACATCTGCTTGAAGGCCTGGAAGAGCTAACAAGGTAGTGAGGAATTACGAGTTCAAGGTTCGGAGGAGAACAGGAAGAAAGATGAGGTGGCACTTGGGGCTGCTTTTCCCCTGGGGGACTGACTGCTTCTGAAAGAGGAGGCTGAGAGGATGAACTGCAGTTTTCTAGTGAGGGCTCAGGGGGTGTTTTCTTCTAAAAGCTTTATAGTTTAGCTCTTACATTGTATCGATGGCAATACCCTAGTTGCGATATTTGTAATAGTTTTGCAAAATGCTATGATTGAGGGAAACTGAGTAAAAGGACAGCTCCTCACTACTTCTAACAACTTCATGTGAAGATACAATTATCTCAAAATGAAGAGCTTTCATTTGAACAGGCAGATTAGTCACAGCCAAAGAGTGAATTAATAAACCTGAAGATATGTCAAAAGAAAACATCCGGAATGAAGAGCAGAGAGGTAAAAGGATGAAAGACACAGAAAAGCACTTGGCAGTCGTAGGAGACATGCAACTGAAGTGGGATTGTTCCAGAAGGGGATGTAAAAGAGAATGGAGAAGGGATACTATTTGAAGGGATACAAGGCTAGGCATTTGCCACAACTAATGAAAGACATCAAACCACAGATTCCAGAAGCCCTACTCAACTGAAGCAGAAGACAAAGAGAAAATCTTAAAAGCAACCGGAAAAGAAGTTAAGGTCGGGGTGGAGATTACCTTCAAAGGAGCACAGTTAGACAGGCTGCAAACTGCAACAAAAGTAGTGGAAACACAAAAAAATTTTTTAGAAAGTAATAGAAACAAGAAGACAACATAATAATATCTTTGATGTGCTAAAAGAAAGTAACTGCAGAGATGGAATTCTAAATCCAGCAAAGCACGCACAATGGCAGCTGCCTTGAGACTCTTTGGATCTTTCTAACGTGTTTTGTCCTAAGGTGGTTTGGACCTCGTTGCTCCATGGCGTTCTCAATCCTGCATCGAGTTATTTGACGTCGGGAAGCAGTCAGCTTTCCAACCTCACTAAGAGAAGTTTAAGAATTTCTGAAACTTCTCTATACCGTGTATTGCTGCTCTAGAACTACCCGCTTCTCTCCTGAGTTTGTGTCTTTCTTGCAAGACCTTGTTGACCAGTCGACAGCCAAGGTACATTCCTGACACCCTGCTTTCCTCCCTCTTGTGTTAGCACTGCAGTGCAACAGGCTGCAAGCTGATGCAGGTGCCCGTTTGACCAAACATGTTACCATTCATAGAACAGACGCCAACTCTGGCCTCCCGTACCGATGGGGTGCTTGACACCCACTGCCAGCCACTGGGCTCATGCTGTATGTTTCGGCTTTTTGACACAGCAGAACCAGTGATTAGTCAGGACAGGATGAGCTATGCCGGGATGACAATGAAGCCTTGTTTATTGCTCATGCAAAGATGGTGTGATCCTGTAATGCGCTCTCCTCCAGAAACAGACTCAGGGATCCAGCTGCGTTTGTCTTGTATATCCATGATTTTAACATAGACCCTTCCTGCAGTGAAAGCCACAGAAAGGGTAATAGAGAAAGGAGTCACTCTCAAGTACCTCATCCCAGAGATGATATTATACATTGCCTTTCTGCAAACCCCCAAATGAAAACATACAACAAAACATTGTTATCAATCAATATGTCATTGCATGGGCATAGACAAATAGATTCAAATATAAAAATATGTGAGTATAATAATTTAGCATGACAAAAGTAGCATTTCAATACAGTGGGGAATTATTAATACATAGTAATTATTGTATTTCACTAAACCACACATATTTAACAAATATACTGGCATAACTAGCTGCCAATCCAGAAAAATATAAAATTGGATCCGTATTTTAGCTAGATACAAAAACTAACTTCGTATTAAAGACGTAAATAGAACAATAAAAAGTCAGCAAGAAATCCTAAAGATTGCACAAACACTCTCAACACAGGGAAACGTTCCCAACCAAGACCAGACACCAGAAGCTATAAAAGGAATGATAAACATCTGGTAATGCCAAGATTAACTTTCGTCTGACAAAAAGATGACGCAAAATCAGTCTGTAAACGAGATTTGGAACAACGACCACGTACGAGGGTTTTATTTAATATACGAGACCATGCAATAAACAACCCAACAGAAGAAGAAAAGGCGAGTCGCAGAACGAATCCGAACGGCCCCAGTCGCGTGAAAAGACCTCTGGGCTCCCTGGGAGGAGAGAGGGGAGCGGATTGGGATGATGAGGCGACACTTTACACCCGTCCGACTGTGAAACGTAAACCCACAGATCCGCCGTCAGCAGCCGTGTGAGAAAAGGGCATGGGCCACTGCTGCAGACGAGAATGATAACCTCTGCTGAAGCAATCCGAAAATATCTATTCCAATTAAAAATGCATATGCCCTGTGACTCAGCACGGATGCAGTGGAATTCCACGCTGGAGTGGGAACAAAGCGAGGCTTACGAACAGGGAACGGAGTCAGTGTTGTGCACTGGGGAAATGCAGATATATATGCACACACACACGTACCTGCTTTTGCTATAAAATTTATTAACATAAAGGATGTGTGGCACAAAGTTTACAAAAAATAATAAAATACATAATACTCTTTGGAATGAAATTTATACAGTCAACTGATTCTCACAGAATGCTTTTGTCGATGTTTGCCAAAGTGGTGTAGCTGTAGCCAACTGGTAGAAATGTAAAGTCCGACACGAACGTTCATTGATATTTTCGTTTTTGTTAACGAGGAGGATGAAAGCGAGCCAAAGAGGACGCTGGAACTCCACTCATGCGTCAACGGTGTGAGTGACCTCTTTGCTGAACTGGACAACCGTTTGCAAATCCTGGAAGAATATTTCTGAACTGTTTGTGCAGTTCACAATGCGCTAGCTACAGACACGGAGGCTTTTAAGCTGCATTGGCATTAGCAACATCGTCTCCATCGGTCTAGACAATGGACAAAACAGTAAGTCGAGTCCTGATTTGTGGTTGTTTGTCAGTTTCCACGGTGCATGTGCTTTGACGGTGGCCAACTTTGTCTGCGTGGTGTCTCTGCACTCAGCCTTGGGAGGAGGAGGTGCACAGAGCACACTGTTATGTGGATTTTACAGCGACTACACATCACTTGTACAGCATCAACAAGAGTAAAATGAGGTAAGATCATTAGGAAGTGATCACTCCGAGTATTTATTGCCTTTGTTCTTAATATAATGTTTTTAATTAGAAGTTTATATAATTTAATTTTGTTACTGGCTGCACTTAACAACAGACTCACAAAATTCCTGAAAAATTAACAATAGAGTCTCACCAGCCAGTATGTGCTGGCTCCAGCACACCCCTGGGAGTGGTTGATGAATATGGAACGGCCACACCATGGAATTTTATGCAACTATTTAAAAGAATGAATTGGAGCTCTACAGGGGATTTGGAGGGATTTTCACAAAGAATTATTAAAAAAGAAAAGCAAAATATAGAATAAGAGACTATGATATTAATTACATTTTTGTAACATAATGCCCCCACCCCCAAAAAAACCCTCCCTATATGTGTCTGCGTACATTAATAAATGGTTGCATAAATATTCCGAAGAATAAATCAACTCAGATTTGGGGGCATAGGGTGTGTTGTGTGGGAAGGAGGAAAAAAAGCCAAGCAAAATAGGAAAACAGAACCAAAAAGACTGCCAAGAAAGCAAACTCTGCAGATGGGAACACATTTTGGCATTGATGTGTAATATATGTATGTATTTGTTCACGCCATTAAAATGCATTTTTAAACCAAGTCTTCAGCTGGACAGTTATTTAGGTTATCTATTGCTGCATAACAAACCACCCTAAAAGTTAGCTCAAATTACCTACAGCCATCTCCTATGACAATTCTGTGGGCTGAGCACGTGGTTTTCCTGCTTCCCATGTGTTGGCTGGGAGCTGGGAGGGCCGGAGGGCTCAGCGCGGTGACCTCCTTCACACGCTGGGGCTGATCTGGCCACAAGCCGGGGCTCAGCTCCTCTCCACCTGGGCCTCCTCGTGGCTGCTCGGGCTTCCCCACACCATGGTGACTGGGTTCCAAGAAGGAGCCCTCCAGGAGGCACAGGCTGGAGCCGCGTCATTTCTGCCACATTCTATCGATCAGAACGATCACAGGGCCGGCTCGGATTCCAGGGCAGGGGAGATAGAATTCACCCTTTGATGGAGCAGTGCCCAGGCCATGTTGCAACCATGCCGTGGGACGCGAGACGCCGTGGTGATGGTCTTTGGAGACCCAGTGGACTGCCGTGGCCCAGGCCCTTGCTCACACATGATCCCACATGAAATCGTACACGTATTGATAGTCAGAGCTGGAAGGGACATCAGCAAGCATCTAGTCCAAACATCTCCCGGCAACGGGGAAACTGAGGCCTAGAAGGGAGGGTGACACAGTTGGTCAGCAGCAGAGCCGGAACACCAGCCAGGTCGTCAGATAAAATGTCAGCCTTGTCACCCACATTCCTCCGGTGGCGCTTGCTTGTCCATCCAAAGCAGCCTGCCTGCCTTGCCCAGCCCCCACCTGTTCACGTTTATTCCTCCATCCACCTGTGCATGGACCCAGCCACCCACCACCACACCTGCCACGTGCCAAACAGCACGCTACCGCGGCCCTGGCTGCCCGCCGAACCGTGTTTGCTTTGGGACTCCTGTCAGCCCCTTTCCCTCAGTGCCCGCTCCCTGGGGTGGGTATCGAGCCTCCCCCCAGCTGGCTCAGCTGCCTGTGGGCAACGCTACGCTGCCTGAAATGCCCCACTCCTCACAGGCAGCAGCAGACGAGATCTGCCCCGGCAGAGAAATCGCCCTGCAAATTATCGGGCAAGTTCTGCTCTCAGTCTGAGCTGACCATTCTCTTTTTAGATTTTTTTTTTTTTTTACACAACTTCAGTGTAGTCAGTAACAATAATAAAGCAATAATAAAACTACTGGGCACTCTGGCAGGCACTTTAGTGCATCATCGCCTCATTTAATCCTCAAAGCAAGTTAACAGGTGGGCACTACTGCCTCTCCTACAGGTGACAGGGCTGAGGCTGAGATCAGTGAATTTGCAAAAGGCACAAAGGCGCGACCCTCTGCAGTTCCCACTCAGAAATGTCGAACACCTGCCATGCGCAGGCCGGGGCAAAAAGCTCTCTGCCTGCATCCATTCATTCGTTCGACACTCGACAAATACTTATCGAGCAAGTGATGTATGCCCTTGCAGGAGCGTCCATTCCAACAGGCGGAGACGGATGATGAACCATAAGCGTTCTGCATCGTCAGACGAATTGACAGCAGCGTGTCGGAAGGCCATGAGTGCTCTGGGGAAAAGAAAGGGCGGGCAGGGCAGGTGAGTATCTGCAGTGTTAGGGTGGTCGGGCGGTCGCACTGGGCAGGTAAGTGGAAGGAAGGTACCGGAGGTGAGGCTGTAAGCCCAGTGAACGTCTGGGAGAAGAGCGTCCAAGCAGCCGGAGCAGCAGGTGCAAAGGCCCTGGGGCAGGAGGTTGCCTGGCACACTGGAGGAACAGCGCAGAGGGCTGTGTGGCCAGAGCAGAGTGAAGGGGCGAGGAGGTGGGAGGAGGTGATGCTAGAGAAGGCCCAGGGAGTCAAATTCCGTGGGGCTTTGCAGAGCCCGGAACAGACACTGGCTTGCATTTCAGGTGAAAAGTAGGAGGCTGGCAAGGCAGAGGAGTGGCATAACCTGGCTCAATGCTTTAAAGGCTTCTTTCGACCGCGGTGCGGGGAGCAGCCTGCAGGGAGGCAAGGACAGCCGCGGCTGGGCGGACGGAAGCAGCAAGGCAGCAGAGAAGGGTCGGATCCTGGATGCCTCCTGGGGAGGCCCACAGGGTGCCTGGCAGCTTGGGTGCGGAGCTTGGGAGACACAGAGGCGCCAGGTCGTGCCTGGCCTGAGCCACTGGAACCCCGGGGCTGCCACCAACCGGGGTGGGGAGGCCGGGAGGAGGGGATCGGTGTTGGGCGTGCTGAGCTTGAGGACAGGTGGCTTTGACGTCCAAGCGGGAGTGTCACGGGGGTGGGACAGAGGTCCAGGCTATGGGAGTCGCCGGCATCTCGAAGACACTTAAAGCCCAGAGGCAGGACAAGGCCACCAAGGGAGTGGGTGGGTGATTGGAGACGCTGTGTCAGCGCTGAGCTCCGGGCCAGAGACCAGGAAGAGCCGGCAAGGCCGTGGGGAGGAGCCGCCAGGGGGCCGGGAGGGAGGCTGGGAGGGCACAGGGCCCAGCGGCCAGGTACAGACAGGGTGGCGCGGAGAGAGGGACCCGGCGCAGGGCCAGGCGCTGCTGAGGCTCGACAGGTGAGGCCTGAGTGCAGCCATCGGGTCTGGCTGGGGCGACTTCTGGCCTCAGGAGGAGCAGGTGCAGGGACCCCGTGGGCCAGTAGTGCGCTGCGGGGGTGGAGACAGGTGGGAGGAAGTTTTGCCCTTTCAAGGAGCCTTGCTGTCGCGGAGGGGAAGGCGCGGGGCGCGGAGGGCAGGAGAGGAGGCCAAAGCCGCGTCTGAAGGCGGAGGCGTGTCCGGGTGCGGAGGCGGCGCCACGCGGGAGCCGGGGAAGCTGAGCGGGCGCCTGGCTCGCCGACACAGACAGACCCCACCCCCCACGAAGCCTGGGCTCTGACCTTGCGGCCAGTGGCCCTCGCCTCGGCCGCCCCGCCCTGCCCCGCCCGTCCCAGAGCAGGGCGAGCCCGGAACCGCACCCAGGCCGGCGCCGGGACGCCCGCCCGGAGAGCGCCTGTTCTCTTGAAAGAACGTCCTGCCTGCGCAGGGCGACCCACCTTCTCCCCAGCAATCGCCCTGGAAGGTAACCAAGCGGCTGGCAAACGTTCCAGCCAAACCCAGAGGGCCGCGGCGAGACGCGACGGCACGAGGAAGCTGCAGCGCGAGCCAGAGACGCGGGGCAGACGGGCTCTCGTTGGAAAAGTCTATTCGCGGCTCCTTGCTCCGATTTCTGGACATGATGATGAATGAATATTGGTCTTTCCTGCTGCAGCCTTTTCCATCTGGTTGCCTCAGCCAAACAGATGCTGCCGCTTCTCGTTCTCTAGAACGGCACAGAGACCGGGGCCCAGAGAGGGGACGAGCGTCACCCAGGGCCTCACAGCAAGACGGTAGCAGGACAGGGAGGGGCCCCTGGACGGTCAGAGACCCTGGAGGGCATCTGTGTTTGCCCCAAGCTTGAGCTGTACCTCCTGTGTTTGTCCCTCTCATGCATCCTTCTGGTACTCATCCAAATACTGCTTGCATCCCACCAATGACGGGGAGCTCACTACCACTGAGCAGTCCGCGCCGTTGTTAGATGGCTCCAATTGTTAGAAAGTCCTATCACCTGGCAAACTCCTTTTCTGAAGTCCTATAATGTGCTGAGCAGTGCTGTAGACACAGATGCAGTGAGTAAGTCCTGCGGGGAGCCCACACAGACGGCAAAGGGATGAGGGGGCGGAGATGCCGGCAGGCACTGACGCAACGCAGAGAACAGAGTGCGGTGGAAGAGCGTGGCGGGCCCTTCACAATGGTGACCGAGAGCTGTGTCAACCAAGCCGAGAGCTGGGGGACAAGGAGCCGTACATGCGGGTGCCAGGGAGGGGGCATGCTGGACAGAGGGGTGGGGGAGGAATCCCAGAGGCGGGTGGTCACCCTTGACCTCGTCTCCGGGGAGGTCAGTCCCAGGAGTGGAAGCAGGAGCAGGGCCCTGGCCGCCGGCAGATGCGCCCTGTCCACGGCAGTCCCCCCATCCCGGTCGCCTGCAGGTGTGCCCTGTCCACAGGCAGCCCCCCTTCCTCCCCGCCCCCCCCACCCCGGCCGCCGGCAGGTGCGCCCTGTCCAGGGCAGCCCCCCCACCCCGGCCACCACCGCCACCCCGGGCCTGCTGGTCTTCCCGCCCGTTCTGTCTGGCGCTGGGGGAGGTGCGGGTGGGCTTGTGGTCGCAGTGCACAGAAACCCACAGGAGGCTCTCCACGGGCCACAGTCTCCATGCAATGCTCTGACGCCCCCAGTCTCTGCTGAGAGTACCCCGCCCCCCCAACGCACAAGAAGGCCCCCCTGCCAGATGTGCCCCTCGACCCTGGACTCCCAGCCTCCAGAACTGTAAGAAATAACTTCCTTTTCTTTATAAAGAACTCAGTTTCAGGTGTTCTGTTGTAAGTGTAATAACAGACAACGGACCAAGACGCCCAGAGAGAAGGGGCCGAGTTGGGGCGCAGGGTCTGGCTGCTCCCCAACCTGTGCAGGCCTCAAAGGCAGCGGGTCACTGTGCTCTCGGGGCTGAGGGGGGCCAAATCCAGCCCCTCCCACCTGCCCGCCGGCCCAGCCCTGCCCCCGGGCCTGCGCCCACCTCCCTTGCCTGGGGACAGCCCTGCAGAGACCTGAGGAAGGAAAATCTCGTCCCTCCTGGTCCCCTCCGAGGTTGCAGTGGGCTGAAGAGTGTCCCCACCTCGATGTGTCCTTGTCCTCGGCCCCAGGAGCAGTGGATGTGACCGAATTTGGATGGAGGGTCTTTGCAGACGTGGTTAACATGAGGTGTCCTTTAGAGACAAAGGGAGAGGTTCTCGACTCACAGACACAGAGGGGACCAGCGGAAAGGCCACCTGATGACACAGGCGGGGACTGGAGTGACGTGGCCACAGCGCGGGACGCCAGGGTTTCTGCACCCCCCCGGACCCAGGCGAGCGGCTGCCCCACATGGCCCTCGGAGCCGCCGGAGGAAGCCAGCCCCGCCCTCACCTCGATTTCCGACTCCAAACTGGGAGAGAGTCGATTTCTGTTGGTTTCGGCCACCCATCCAGTCATTTGTTACCGCAGTGCTGAGAAAACGCAAACAAGGGTCCAACTGTTCAGGCGACAGGTGCTCCATGAACATGGGCAGGATGAGCGGGCGTGGGCCTGGTCGGGCACGGGCGGGGCATCCTCTGCCGGGCACCGTCTTTCTGTTACCGCCACAAGGTCGAAGCCACTCCTGGCGTCCGGTCCCGTTCCCCAGTCTGGGGCTGGGGCGGCCACACTGAGTCCCCCGGCTCGGCCAGGCTGTGCGGCTGCCGCGCCCTGGGCTGCTGTGGAGTGAGCACCCTGCCGGGCTGTCGTGGGGACCCAAAGGACATGGCCAGCTGCACAGCTCGGAGCTGGCGCATAGCAGGTGCCCGGGGAACAGCCCTAAGCGCAAAGGCATCTAGCAAGACGCCCCCAACCCCCACAGCAGGTGACCCGCATGCGAGGTGCGCGGTGGAAGGTATTTTTGGCAGACGCTGGTGATTCTTATATGTAATTTTATTCTTATCAATAGAGGCAGCTGATAAAACGTGTAGCTAAGCGTTTAAAGGCTTTTACCCTCGTGAGATTCCTAAAAATGCACGCACGGTCAGCCGGCTGGGGGGAGTCTTTGTCGGGAGGGCCCACGGGGGTCTGCTCTGTGCCCCCAAGGGTCCTGTCCTGGGCCAGCCTGTCCCTGCTCAGCCCCACACTGTACCGTCTGTTCTCAGAGAAGACAGGTGTTAACATCTCTTCATGGTCACATCTCTGTCGCAACGGAGACATGAAAGACGGACAAAGCAGCATGAGGGGCCGTGTCCCTGTGGTCTGGAATGCGGCTGCCCAGGAGAATCGCACGGCAGGGGCTTGGGCTCCCAGCGTCCGAGCCACACCCCAGACCAAGGACCTCCGCAGGTGGGACCCTGCACAAGTGTCTCTAAAGCGCCTCGGGTGAGTGCAATGTGCAGCCGCGGTGAGCCCTGCTCTCGGGCTGAGACTCTAGCAGCAGCACTTGGAGCCGGTAGCAGGTGGGACGAGCCCGGCTGCCTGTGGCAGCGGTGAGCACGGCCCGGGCTGCACCTGGGAGCAGCAAGGCTGGCGCTGCCTGTGCACAGCAGGGGGGCCTGGGGCCTATCCTTGGCCCTCACTCTCGATGGGGCCCTGTCTCCACGGCCCCTAGTGGTGAGCGGACACCAGCTGATGCCCTGCCTGACCACCACTGCCCAGACGTCGATGGCCGGAGCAGGCGGCAGGGGGCGCTGGGGCTGGGCCCGGAGTGGTCTGAACACAGCACTGTTGGGGCACCCCGTTCCCGCCTGTCGTATGCCAGACCCTGTGAGGGCTCCCCAGAAGGCGGCATCGCCCCTCTGCTGGCACCCCGCAGGACGGGGCCTCACCCCTGCCCATTAGAAAGCTCTGCCTGCTGCTGACATGGAATCTGCCTCCAGCACGCTGGCCCCTGGGCCTCCACATCCCCAGGGAGGCCCTCGGGAGAGGCTGCGGCTCCTTGCACCCGTTTCTTGCCTCCCTCAGCCCCCCGGGGCGCAGGCCAATCTCTTCCTGCCAGAACTGCCACCCCTGCCCGCCCTGACCCCAGCACAGCCAGGACTGGCCGTTCAGGAAGATTCTATCTCCCAGCACACCCCACACGGTTTTGTCCCTGAGAAGAGACCACTGCAGCCTTTGGATGGTGGCATATACAGCCGTCCCTCAGCGTCCTGGGGGAGGGGTGCCAGGACCCCCCGGGGTACCCAAATCCGAGGATGCTAATGTCGTGCTTGCATATATAACCTTCACACACCTTCCCATGTACTTCGACTCATAGCTGGGTTACTTATAATACCCAACACCATGTACCTGCTGTGTGAATAGCTGTCATACTATATGGGTGTTTCAATTTTATTTGTCTTAATTGTTGCATTGTTACTTTTAAATGTTTTTTTCCCTGAATGTTTTCAACCCGAGGTCGGTTGAATCCATGGATGTGGACCTGCAGGTACAGAGAGCAGCTGAGCCGATGCCACGGAGAAGATGGTCCATCGGTGAGTGCCACCCCTCCCCACCACCTGGCTGGAGCAGGGACTGGGGTGGGGCAGGGGGTGTCCTGAACGGAGGAGAGTGGGTGGCGGGAGCACAGGCCTGCAGGCGGAGACTTGAGAGGGGCAGAGCTGGAGAGAATTTCAAAGATCCTTTGCTGCTTATTAAAAGTCTGCTATGTGCTACCAGCAAATGCTGCTTCCACAGCATGGCCAACCACTTCACTGCACAAGAGTCCCACTGCAAAGCAATGGAAAAAATAATATATATGTAAGTGTATATATAAATGTACTTTTACATATGCATATATACATATATATGTATTAAAATGCATCGCACTGAGCAAGCAAGAACAAGAAAAATACAAGCCAAGGAACTAAAAGTGAAAGTGAAATCCGAAGAGGAGGGCAGTTGCCCCAGCTGGCTTTGACCTGGGGACATCCACGACTCCTGGTCACCAGATCTTCTTTGTCAAGACCACGTGTGGCCCTGGGGATGGGAGGACAGCCTAGGCCCACCAAGCATAAGTCAGATTGGAAGCCCCCACCTCTGATATCCCCAAAAGGCTGTCTGTTCACTGTTGGAATCAGATGCGAGGGAAAAAAACCTAAGAAAGGGAGAGCAAGGACACTTTCCTCATCAGTCTTGGCATTGGGAGAAAAGATAAAAAAAAACAAACTCCCCTAAAAAGTCATAACCCCAAGCCAGACAGGCTCAGCCAAGGGTAATAACCACAGCTGTAAAGTGGGTTTTAAACTGGCTGTGTGGATCCCCAAAGCCTCAGACTAAGAATTTAATATAAAGGGGGCCAACCTGGAGTGGCCCTGGGTATTGAGCAGAAGCAGATGTGAATTATCTCCAGAGTTTCCCATTTTCAACCTAGGCCTTGAAGAATTGCTGATGATTAAGTTGAAAGGACCGCAGTCAAAACTCACAAAAAAACACACACAAGGGAAAAAGCACCATGAGGAAGCATCACCCTAAGCAACAGACTGCAAAGACTACAGACGTTAGAATCATCAGACACAGGACATAAAATAAAGATGCCGCATACATACATTTTGAAAGGTTCAAAAATATGAATAAATAACAAGAGACTAGAAAATGGCCAAGAAATTTGGGGAAAAAGAAGCAAATAAAACTTCTGGAAATGGGAAAAATATATAATTGGAATAAAATGAGCAATTAAGCAGCAGTTGATGAAGCTACTTTAGTCAAGGTGCTGCAGTGCTTGTTGCACCAGCTGCTGGAACCAACGCCAAATGGATCACACTTCAAACATCTCTTGCTCGTGTGAAGTTCAAAGCGAGTGTTCCTGACGCAGGCAGCTCTGTGCCCAGGCGACTCCATCTGTGGCTCCGCCGTCTACAGCACACGCCGCGCGATTCCAAGATCACCACGCTTGTCTGCGTCACCTGGGCGTCGGGGCGTACAGAGGACCAGGAAGCAGACCGGATCTGGGGACCAGGCCCGGCAGTGCTGCGTCCCACTTCGTACACGTTTTACTGGCGAGGACTCAGGTACACGGCCACGGCCGATCTCGAGGGAGGCTGGGAGATGTAGCCCAGCCGCGTGGCCGGCGGGGAGAGGAGGCGGGCTGTTGAGCGGCCAGGACATCTGGCCACAGCTGCTGAAGGAGGGGGAGGGTCCAGCCGATGGTAGCTACAGCTGCTGTTTAGCTGACAGCACTTTTCAAACTCTACCCATCCTGGGGGTTAAACCAAGCAGGGAAGATCATTCCCATTTTACAGGTAAGGAAAGTCAGGCTCACAGAGGGGCAGTGACTTGTCCAAGACTACACAGCTGCTAAGAGACCCAGTGAGACTGGGGCCAGGACATGCCGCGACATCACACTGCTGCCTCTTGCCTCAGGCAACGAGGAGAAAGGAGACGGAGTGTGGAGCTGGAAGCCCTACGTGTGCCTCGTGCGCCCAGCTGAGCGGGGGAGCCCTCCACTCTAGCGTGGGGGCCAAGGACACAGGCCGGAGGTCACAGCAGGGAAGCCAGAGCTGAGCTCAGCTTTCACGCTGGCATCCTGGGGTGCTGGGGTGGCCAGCTGGGTGGCTTGCAAATTGGAGTGGCAGGTCTGGATCTATCTCATCTGGGAGAATTGAGAGGTCACTATCAGTGTATCAGCCAGCAGGTGTTCACTCTGTGCCTACAACATGCTGCTGTCGGTTCCCAACGGGCAGAGCCTGGGGGCAGATCACACGAAATCCAGGTGGGCTCAACTGATGAGGCAGAGTTTAGGACCAGGCCCCCGACCTCACACACCTCACCAGGACCCAGGGACAGACGGGCTTTCAGCACTGTTTTTGTGGGTACAGTGATGATGATTGTGATGGCAATGATCATGATGGCGATGATTTGATGATGGTGATGGAGATGGTGGTGGTGGTTGTGATGATGATGGTGGTGATGGTGATGATGACAGTGACAGTGTTGGTGATGATGGAGATGATGGTGATGGAGATGATGGTGATAGTGATGGTGGTGATGATGATGGTGGTGATGGTGATAGTGATGGTGATGGTGGTGATGGAGATAATGGTGATAGTGATGGTGGTGATGATGATGGTGGTGATGGTGATAGTGATGGTGGTGTGATGATGATGGTGGTGATGGTGATAGTGATGGTGGTAGTGATTGATGATGGTGATGATAATGATGTTGATGGTGGTATTGATGGTAACAGAGATGATGGTAATAGTGATGGTGATGATGATGGTGGTGGTGATGATGGTGATGATGATGGTGATAATGATGGTAGTGGTGGTGTGGTAACGAAGATGATGGTAATAGTGATGGTGATGATGATGGTGGTGGTGATGGTGATCATGGTGATTATGGTGATGGTGATAGTGATGGTAACAGAAATGATGGTGATAGTGATGGAGGTGATGGTGGTGGTGTGGTAATGGAGATGATGGTAATAGTGATGGTGATGGTGATGGTGGTGGTGATCATGGTGATTATGGTGATGGTGATAATAGTGGTGGTGGTGATGACGGTAATGGAAATGATGGTGATAGCGATGGAGGTGATGGTGGTGATGATGATGGTGGTGGTGGTGATGATGGTAGTGATGGTGGTGGTGATGATGGTGGTGATGGTGGTGGTGATGATGGTGGTGATGGTGATGATGATGGTGATGGTGATGATGGTGGTGATGATGGTGGTGATGGTGGTGGTGATGATGGTGGTGGTGGTGATGATGGTGGTGATGGTGGTGGTG